>PISX010004972.1:0-113852 GCA_004024625.1 Mellivora capensis | reverse complement strand
ATAAGTTCAAGCAAGCAAGAGAACAACATTTTAGAAAATCCCTAATGTGGACTAGGGGGGCAGAAAAAGAAGAAAAGAAACAAGATGGGATTGGGAGGGAGACAAACCATAAGTGACTCTTAATCTCACAAAACAAACTGAGGGTTGCTGGGGGGAGGGGGTCGGGAAAGGTGGGTGGGGTAATGGACATTGGGGAGGGGATGTGCTATGGTTAGTGCTGTGAAGTGTGTAAACCTGGCGATTCACAGACACGTACCCCTGGGGATAAAAAATTGTTTATAAAAAAATAAAAATTTAAAAAAAAAAGAAAAAAAGAACTATCTCTGGAGGGGCACCTGGGTGGCTCAGTTGTTTAAGCATCTGCGTTGGACTGGAGTCATAATCCCAGGGTCCTGGGATTGAGTCCGCATCACCCTGCTGAGCAGGGAGCCTACTTCTCCCTCTCCCACTCCCCCTGCTTATGTTCTCTCTCTTGCTGTGTCCCTGTCAAAAAAATAAACAAAAACTTAAAAAAAATCATCTGTGGAAAGATGCTTTCAGGCAGAGCAAACATCAAGAAAGCCCTTAAGGCAGATATATGTTGGGCAGTCCTGGAGGAAGAGCAAGACAGCCAGTGTTCGTCTTGCTGGTGAGAAGCGGGGTGCGTGGGAAGAGAGGAGATCAGAAGGAAAGCGGGCAGCCAAAACGTGGAAGTCTTTATCAACCAGTGTAAGGACTTTCTTTTATTTTGAGTGGGATGGGGAGGCATTGAAGGGTTTTGGAAAGAGGGGAGTCAGGAATTGACTTGTATTTCATATGATTAGCCAATATGTTCAGAATAGATGAAGTATGCTCAAAACCAAATTCAGCCTTTTCCCCCAGCAAACCTCCTACATTCTCAGCATCTCCATCCTCTGATTCATCAATGCTCAAAACCTCAGTCATCTTTTGCATCTCAAAACCAATCATCACCAAGTCCTTCCAATTCTCCTTCCGAAAGGTCTCTTGCATTGCCTTCTTTATTCCCATTGTCTAAAACCCTATCCCAATCTAACTGATCTTTCCACCTTCTATCTTTCTGGCTCACCACTTCTACCATTCCGTGGTGTCAGAACAGTCATCCTAGCAAAGCTGATGGTTCATGGGTCTACCCTTTATCTTTGCTGCCCTCTCCTCTAATAAAGTCTAAATTCTTCAGAATGGAATTCAAGCTCTACCACGATCTGATTCTAATGGAGCAGTGAGAACTTATCTCCTATTATTATTTAGAATTAACTGTGCCTTCCTGTCTAACAAGTTTCTCAGCACAGCTGTGCATTTTCTTACTATACACCTTTGCCTACAGTGTCTCCCCTTCCCCTCCAGCCCCACCCAGAAATCCTACTCATACTTCTAGGACCACCTCACACATCACCTTTGTGAAGTCGTTCCCAGTTTTCCTGGCTGGAATTATGCTTCTTTCTTTCTTTGCTCCTGTAAGCTCTCCTTCATTTACCTACACATTCTGCCCCATATTATACTAGAGTTTTGTTGTATGCCTTCTTTCCTACTTGATGATAAGTTCCTTGAGGATTCACAGTCTTGTTTATCTTTGTGTTTCCTAGAGCACTTCCTACAATGCCTTGAAGATAGTAAGTATCCAACAATAAATGTTTGTGGAATTTAAATTCCCTGAGGCTTTATTGTTAATTTATTGTGGAAACAGAGCTAGGATTCAGGTCATCTGACTCTCAGGTCCATGCAACGTTCCCAATACCATTCTTTCCGATTTCTTCTCTCTGTGGTTCATTGTCATCTCATCTGACGTACATTTGAAAACGCTAAGGAATTTTAAGGAAGGATGACTAAACAAAATCAAATGGTAGAATTTATCTCCCATGCAGCCATTTAAGTTAAAATGAACTTAATTTAGGGGCACTAAAAAATTTGACTTTGGGGGTGCCTGCCTGGCTTAGTTGGTAGAACATGTGACTCTTGATCTCGGGGTTGTAAGTTGAGCGCCACGTTAGGTGTAGAAATTACTTCAACATAAAATCTTTTTTAAAAAATTGACTTTGACTCTAAAAATAAAAATTATAAAACACGGCGCATACATGTTTAGAAATATTTTTAGCTTCTTAGAGTTTGATTTCTGAGCTGCCCTTAATCTTTTAGGAGCCAAGTTGCCATGTTTCTTGGTATGCTCTAAATTTGTGGTCTGGGAGAGAAAAGAAATAAAGTGGGTGTGATTTGGTTTAACAGCTGAAAGCAACACTTCTAGCCCTTAGGAACATGAGAGGACTTAAACATTTGGGATGAGACCTTGAGGCAAAGTACAATTCCCAATTATCCCAATCCTCCCCATCATGGAAAAATAGCTCAAGGAACTAGTGTTCTCAACTGGGCTTCCCCTTTGGTATTTGAAGTTAAATAAGTAAATTATACTCCCATCCATGTTATATATTAATATATGTAAAGTGACCATAAAATGAAGTTACAGTATTTAAAATAGAGTAATAGCCAGCATTAACATGCACATATGAGAATTCTTTTTGAGTGACGAATGCTGATACCTTGGGGAAAAGAAGACTTGACTGAATTAAGACATATATTTTAGAGAATGGTTTATCGTAGCAGGGAGGAAAAAAGGAAATGGAATGACTCTCTCTTAAATAGTTTTGCTGCTTCTCTTCATTGCAACTCGGAAGAGGTCAGCATTGCTATGAAAAAATGTCCTGTTGAGGTTTTCACAAATTCAAATGAAATGGAATGAAATTAAAGCCTTATGTTTTACAGGGGGGAAAAGGATGAAACGGAAGCACTAATTCAGCTCACTCTGAGGGTTACAGCAGTGACTGACCTGTGGATCTGTAGAGAATTGTAATACGGGATCATAGAAATGAAAGTAACTTCTGAAGTAGTCCCATCTACCTCCCATCCTTGGTGAGTAAGACCCAAACCGCTACAGAGAGTTAGCAGTTAGCATTTAAGAAACTTTCCCATAGGCAGTTCCCCCCAGCTATAACCTGAATTCTACCTTGCAGAATGACATGGACAGTTTTCTTCTCGGGCTCAACAAGTGGATGTGAAGACAGCTTTTTGCCATAGCTAATGTTCCAAAACCATTTCTGTATCACAGGGGTTATATTTTTGGGCGACGGGGAGAAAGCACAGAGCAATGGGTAAGAGTTCAGGCTTGGAGACAGAATTGTGCTGAAGCCACAGCTGTGTGATCACAGGCAATTTACTTAAGCTCTCGAAACCTCAATTTCCTCACCCGTAATGTGAGATGATAATACCATTCAGCCGATCAAATTACTGTGAAGAACAGTCTAGAATGAGTACTGCCCGATAGAAATATAATTTGACACTGCAAATACGAGTTACATATGTAATTTAAAATTTTCTAGTAGTCCCTTTAAGGAAAGTAAAAAGACACAGATGAAATTAATTTTAGTAATGTATTTTACCTAACATAACCAAAATATCATTTTAATGTGTCAAAAAAATTAGTGAGATATTCTACATTCTCTTTTTTGTACTAAGTCTTTGAAATCTAATGTGTATTTTGCACATATGGTTTATCTCAACTCAAACTAGCCGTATTTCAAGGGGCTATTAGTAAATTATAGGTCTGGAAAAAGGCTATAAAGCATTTAGCATTATGCTAGGCATGTAGTGAATGCTAAGAAGTTGGGGCTTCCATTTTTATCATTAATATTATTCTTAGAGAACAGTGTAATCTTCTCAAAGCCTTTGCTTTTCCAGACAGACTTGTCTATGGTGCTATTAGGGGTACCTGGAGAGACTGGGTCACTCAAGCCTGGGCGCTCCATTTACTTCAAGGGACTTCCTCATGGTCACTCTCTCTTCTGTTACATGGATGGGGCCACAATAAGTGGGATCCGCATAGAGAATTTACCCAGTGAATGAACCTCAGAATAGAGAAGTATTTGTAAGACTTTAAAATAGAAGAAATCTCTCATGCCCCAAATATTATTTAATGGGATATCCTCTTTAATTAAGCATAATTAATATAAAATGTTTCTTTCCTTCCCATCAATTAAAATTGTTTTACACTTTACCATTAAGCATGTTAACGAAGAGGACACAGACGTAAGGGATACACACGCATATACACATGTACGTGTGTCAGAGTTTTCTGGAATAGTGTACTGGTTCCTCTGTTCCAGGCTCTCTCTCAGCTCCCATCTTGCCCCACAGCTCTCCAGTGACCCCTGCCCTACTGTGGGGTGGAGTGCAGCCCTTAATGCCCAGGCCCTGGAGCCACGCAGCCTCTGGGAAAGTCTTGGACTGACTACTCACTGATTAATTTTGGGCAACTTTCCTAACCCTTCTGTGCCTCATGTTGCCTTTTCAGTGGGATGATAAGAGTGCCCAGGCTTGTTGCAAGGATTAGGAGAGTCAGCATATATGAAAAGTACTTAGAAGAATGCCTGGCTGTGGTAGATACTTTATAAGTAAATGTTTAATAAATAAAAATTGTAAAAAATGTACTTAAAGCCCTGTCCCCACAGTGTGCCAGATGTGCTTGAATGTGCTTTCTCTCTGGAAGGTTCCTCCCCCACAAATAGCACGGAATCGATCTTTCTTCCGTCTGGGTTGAAACATCACCTCAGTGGCCCTGATCACTCTCCCCCTCCCCTGTTTGTTTCTGTCTGTAACATGTATTACGTTCTGATATACAGAATGATAATCTGCTTATTTATCTTCGTTGTGCCCCTTCAACTCCTACCAGAAGACAGAGATCTTATCTCTCTGTTTGCTACCCAGCCTAAGTGCCCAGAGCCACTGTTCTGCCACAGAGAAGGGACTCCACCATGTTTTCGGAATGGAGTGAATAGATGGGAGTTACTTCAGGACAGGGGTCCTGGGGATCAGGACAGGAGTAGTTGTCCCTTTCACTGAATACCCTTTTGCACCTCGTCTTTTACCATGGATTTTTGTTCATTTCCTAATGACAAAAAGTGTGAAATAAAATACTGGAAATTAAAGAGTATACAGGGACCAGAGGGAGAAGACAGAAGCAGAAAGCACTTAGACTTCAGGCATCTGTGACCAGATGAGGATTCTAGAGGTTGCCCCTGCAGGCCCCCTTTAGATGTTGTCCATGAGTACAAAGTGGAATGATGCCTAGAAGTGGCCCTCAGCCCTAGTCTTGAAGCACACCACGTACACAGGTTAGCGAGAAGGCTTAATAAGATCATTCATATTGTGCAATGTGTGTTCTGTACCTATGGGTACAATGAGAAATTTTTCCATGGCAAAAGGCCTATTTCCAGGCACAGTAAACAGAGCGTTTGCTGAGGGTTGTTTGCCCCCGGCCGCCACCTGCCCCTGGTGTATGCGATGCCTAGGGCAGAGACAAGACGGTCTGTGTTCATGGCCTCACAAAGTGCCCTTCCTTATTTCCTAACAGCAAATTTCTCTGGAAACCCGATAAAAATGAAAGGATCCCTTGTAAGGTCACTGGATTTCAACTGAACTGTTCTGTAAACATATCCCAACTAATCTGGGATAAAACTCTGCTCTGAGTTGCCTTTGGGGTCCTCTCATGGCTCTTTTCAATATCTCTCTTTACTACCTCTAGGCTCTTTCCTGCCAAGAGAAAAATAACGGATGAGTCTCCAGCCCCTTGGATAATGTATTACTCCTTCCACAATTTTTTGCATCTCAAAAGGGATTAATTGGAGATAAATAATCTGGTGACGCTGTTGATAATGACATGGATAACATTGACCACGAGGATGACCCCGATGGTAGCAGTGAACATTTATGGAATATTTATTGTGTGGCAAGTATTCTGCTAAAAAATGGATACAATTTATCTTATTTAATCCTCCAAAAAACTATTGTTGACAAGGAATGGAAAGTCACATAGTTAGCAAAGGGGAGAGGAGGGGTTTAGAAGCACTGTCCCTGAAAATTTTTGCTCTGAGGAATTCCATCGTTAATTATTCAAATGAATGGATTTCGAAAGTGAGACATCTGACCCTGTAGGGAGAGAGCTCGGGGGAGTCAGTCATAGAAACCCTCCGTAGCAATGAAACTGACCATCAAGGCTTGAAACTTTGAACCGTCCACTGTATCTATGACTGCCGTGGTTCAAATCCTGACTGACATTACCGGGGGCAAGTCACATGACCTCTTTGTGCTCGTGATTATTATTAGAATTCAATGAGATAATAAAGTGCTTGCAATAGTGTACGTATGTGTGTGTATGTAGAATGTATGTGTGTATATATATCATTCAGATGCCACATATTTTGATTCCTATATATTTCTATTAGAATAGTTTATTTCTAGCTTTTATTTATTTATTTATTTTTAAAGGTTTTATTTATTTATTTATTTATTTGTCAGAGAGTGAGCGAGAGAGCGAGCACAGGCAGACAGAGTGGCAGGCAGAGGCAGAGGGAGAAGCAGGCTCCCTGCTGAGCAAGGAGCCCGATGTGGGACTCGATCCCAGGACACTGGGATCATGACCTGAGCCGAAGGCAGCCGGTTAACCAACTGAGAGCCACCCAGGCGTCCCTATTTCTAGCTTTTAAATAACAGAAGTGCTTTTACCTGATTTTTATAATGTAGTTGTTGATCTGTTTTCCATAGGTTTTTTTTTTTAACTGAAAAGGTAGCATAAAAATAGAATTTTAAAGGAAAATACCCCAAATCTCATTTCCCTAACACAACAGTTATTTTTATTTTTTACATATTGCCTCGAAGTTTTGCTAACACTAGGACGTTACATGGAGAGGACACAATATTGAATCAGATTGGGATTTTTATCTCATATTGTCACAAATTAGCCATATAACGTCGGGTGGGGCTGGTTATGCAATGCTCTTTGTTTTGATTTCTCAGGTATAAAATAAGGAAGTTAGACCCATATAGATGATCTTTAAGATCCCTCTAGCTTTAACCATCTATGATTTTTATCTATAGTCTACTTTATTTATTTCAAGATATTCATATGGGAATTGCCTATCAAAGGTACATGTAAGACGTGTTTGCAAAGTTAGTTAACTTTGTAAACTATGTATGGGAAATAGTTCCACGTATATAATGAGTTCTGCAAAGGTAGGGTTATAATTAAGAACCCCAGGAATTTCCAAAAGTAGCTACCAAATGACCAAAAAAGCTATAAAAATTAGTATCAATACATTCATGATATGTTTGTTTGCAACTAAAGTGTTAGCAAGCTCACCCATTAATTTTAAGTAATACACATAGTTTGATAAGACCATTCTAGTCTTTGTTGATACACAGTTGTTAATTCACAAAAATGTAACATCTGTGTAATTTTTCTATGTATTCTTAATGTTTAAAGTCTCTTTCTAAGAAAATCAAAGGGGAGAAAACAAAAAGAAAGGAGTGACTCTTCCTGACTTAGATTACATTGGCAGAAACATGTCAATATAAAGGTCTCAGATATAACTATTAAGGGGATGAAGCAGCCGCTCTCCCGCACCGCTGCTTGGTGTGTAACCTGGTATAGCCTTTCTAGAGGCGATTTGACAATACTAATCATGAGCTTAAATATGTTCCTACCCTCTGGCCGGGTAATTCCACTTACAGGAATTGGTACTAAAAAAATAAGACGTACACAAATGCTTTGTTGTCGTATCGTATATAACTGCAAAGAACTGGAAGCAATCTAAATGTCCAGAAATAGAAGAATAGGTGAATAACTAACGTCACGGATACAGTAAATATACATATGCATGAATATATGTGTTTATGATATATATGTATATGTGTGTAGACCTTTTTCCTGCCTTGGCCAGATCTAATATAGATACCAACAGTGATCATTGCTTTTGGCTTAATCACTATTTCTAGGTTTTTCAGTGAACAGAGGAGCTAAGAAATATATGTAAATACAAACATTTAAAAAAAATTTTCTAAGAGTAATTGCTGTGCCCAACGTGGGTCTTGAACTCATGACTACAAGATCAAGAGCCACATGTTCTACCAACTGAGCCAGCCAAGTGCCCCTGATATCACTAACTTCTTCTTCTTTTTTTTTTTTTTTTTTTTTTAACAGAGAGAGAGAGAGAGAGATCACAAGTAGGCAGAGCAGCAGACAGAGAGGGGAGGAAGCAGGCTCCCTGCCGAGCAGAGAGCCTGATACGGGGCTTGATCCCAGGACCCTGAGATCATGACCTGAGCCGAAGGCAGAGGCTTTAACCCACTGAGCCACCCAGGCGCCCTGATATCACTAACTTTTAATTCAAATTCAGAACTACAGGGTTTCTACCTAACCTCTTCTCTTTTACATCTTGACTTCCTTCCACAGGAATCCATGCTGTGATTCCTGATTCTCAAGGACACTGAACATGATAGAATTAGAAGATCCCATAATTAGTATTTGCTTATCCCATATTGTCCAGACCAGTGATATCGACATGACCACCAACCATAGGATCATCAAAAATGGTTAAAAGATGTTTCTGCAGTCCTTTTGGTCCTTAGGAAATATCCCATTAGGGATATGTAGTCAAATTACTGTGTTTTAAAGTTATTCAAAATAATTTCTCTGTGTGCCACCAATTGGATACAAAATTAGTTTAAAAAATAGGAATTGGATTTTTAAGAATTAGTATTTTTATAATTACGTGAAATATTTACATGATTCCAAAGTCAAGTCTACAAAACAAGGTAAACAAGTCTCGTTTCTATCCCCATCCCTTCTATTTCATTCCTTTCCCCCCTTTATAGGTAACTATTATTTTGTGATGTTAATCCTTGCACTGTTTTATCTTTAATACAAGCAAATATATACACACACATGCACACATGTATATGTGTGTATATGTGTATCTATGTATACAAATATATATTTATATCCATTCTTACATAAATGGTAGGTTTTGTTTTCTCCCTTTTGTTATGTGCTCACAATGTATCCCAGAGATCAATCAATCCATATAAAGTATGGATTGTGTAAAGGATATGTAAAGATCCTGAAATCAATTTTATAAGTGCACAGAGATCCATTGTGTGGGTGTACCAAACTTTGTTCAACCAATCCTCTATTAACGGACATTTGGGTTGTTTCCAGTCTTTGCTCTTATAAATAGCTTCTGTCCTATGGTTGGTATTATATTTATACATACTCAAGTCTTAAATATAAATATTTACTGTGTGGAACTATACGGGATGAACCTAGACCACCTTATACCAAATAACAAAGACATTATCCAAGACTAGTAGGGTCATGTTAAAGGAGTCAGGAGCTAATTTGAAGAGGCTAAATAGGGATAATTTAAGCATTAATAAGAATAAATAAATAAGATATACTGAAACATATTGAACATGTTTCAATTAATGAGTTCAAATGATAACTGAAAACAACAGCAACGATAAAAGCAAAATAACAAAACACCTATTTGACCACTATCGGCACATGCCAGAAAATCAACTCAAGGAATAATAGGACTAAAATATTACTATTTTGCAATTCTTTAAAAAACTTTTTGTTTTATTTAAATTCAATTCTATTTTGCAATTCTTAATAAACCAGTGATTCTAGATAACATAAAAGAAGAGATTATTATACATTATGCACCTTCTAATGGCAAAACACACCATTGCCTATGAAGCAGTCTTGAAAAAACAAAAGAAAACAGGGGCGCCTGGGTGGCTCAGTGGGTTAAAGCCTCTGCCTTCGGCTCAGGTCATGATCCCAGGGTCCTAGGATCGAGCCCCACATCGGGCTCTCTGCTCACCAGCATGCTCAGCCTGCTTCCCCCTCTCTCTCTACCTGCCTCTCTGCCTACTTGTGATCTCTGTCTGTCAAGTAAATAAATAAAATCTTAAAAAAAAAACAACAAAAAACAAAGACCAAAACCACAAAAAAACAAAAAACAGAATCTGATAAAGCTTGCAGAGGCTTGTAGGAAATGCATAGGACAGAAGAGATGTTGAACTATACCAAGGGGATGCAGTGTGAAAAATCCAAGCTGCGGGGAGTTAGTTCTACAGCTTGGTTTCTTCAACAAATAAGTTGCAACGAAAAGTAAATATTAGAGTGGAAACTCATATATATTTAAGAACTTTAGCAGGCATATCAACCAATATCAGTATGGGAATTCATTTGGATCCTGCTTCAAACAAACTATGAAAATAAATTATAATATTTATGAGATAGTTAGAAATTTGAACACTGAATGCTTCATATTATTAAAATATTACTGCTAATTAGTGTAGATGTGGTAATGTTGTTTTCTTTTTAAGTCTGTAACAATGAATTTTGGAACACTGAAAAAAAAATAAAATAAAACTTAAAAAAAAAAAAAAAGTCCTGGGGTGCCTGGGTGGCTCAATGGGTTAAAGCCTCTGCCTTCGGCTCAGGTCATAATCCCAGGGTCCTGGGATCGAGCCCCGCATCGGGCTCTCTGCTCTTTTGGGAGCCTGCTTCCTCTCTCTCTGCCTGCCTCTCTGCCTCCTTGTGATCTCTGTCTGTCAAGTAAATAAATAAAATCTTTAAAAAAAAAAAGTCCTTATCTTTTAAAGACCCAAATTGGAATATTTATGGTTAAGACAATACAATTTCTGAGGTGCCTGGGTGGCTCAGTTAGTTAAGCATTGGACTCTTGATTTTGGCTCACGTCATGATATAAGGGTTGTAAGATCGAGCCCCATGTCAGGCTCTGCACTGGGCATGAGGCCTGCTTAAAATTCTCTTTCTCCCTTTGCCCAACTTTTGGAATTTTCCAACTTTTGTTGGCTTGGTGACCAAAACAAAAACAAAAACACGGTGCCTAGGTGGCTCATGGGTTGGGCGTCCAACTCTTGATTTCAGCTCAGGGTCATGATCTCCTCCCTCAGCCTCCAGGAGACTGCTTGAGATTCTCACTCATCCTCCACCCCTCCCCCTCTAAAATAAATAAACAAATCTTAAAAAAAACAAAACCAAACACAAACAAGATGATATAATTTTGGGCATTTGCTTTAAAATAAAATGAATAGGGAAGAGAAAGAGGGTATTGATGGGTCGATGAGTACATGGGGTTCGTTATGATTTCTACCTACTTTTATGTTTTAAATTTTCTATAATAAAGCATTAATATGCATTTATATAAAGTGGGTATTTTGGGAGGTGTGTGTATAAACATCTATTATAAAGAAATACAAAAAATATTAATGGTGGTTACCTTGATGATAGGATTATGGGTGATTTGGTGATTTGGTGATTTATATTTTCTTTTTACTCTATTGCATATTCTATAATTTTTATACCACACATATATCCTTTATAATCAGGAAAAAGCTATTTAAAAAGAAAAATCTTTTGTTTAACAATACCATTTTCATAGTTCAACTAGAATTCACTGCTGATAAGTGAATAAAACAACTTTGTATATTTTAAATATAACTGAGCAAAGCAAATTATTTAATATTTAATTATATTTAGCTTCGAGTGTCTACAGATAATAGCTCATGAAAATATAACTCTAAGTTTTGAGGTTTGGAAATTCTGTCATTTGGTATAATAGGATAATCTTAAATTTATGGCTTAGGAATAAACAGCTCTTTTTTTTTTTTGGTCCTCCTTACATAACACAAAAACAACTGATCCAGCTTGGCACCAACTTTCTCCTCCAAAGTCACCTTTGTCTGAAATCTAGCGCCTCAGGTTTCAGTCAAATACCTTGCAGATGAGAAAAGGTTTCTTAACAAAAATTTCTTGTAATTTTACGACAGTGTTCATTCCCGGCAGCCTCGGAGAATCCTTTTTTCATAGGTAAGTGGAGGGGAGGAATGCTTCTCTCTCCTACTTTCTAGTGAAGTAGAGAGAACAAGAGAGAAATCTAGTGATACAGAGAGCAAGCAGTTGAAATCACTCCTTTCGTATTGCTGAAATCAATGTAGGGCCATGATAGCAGGTGCAATGAAAGAAAAAGATAGTTAATGGGTAATTTTAGCATATTAATAGTTAATATGGTGTACTGCAAGGTTTGCCATTGGATTAGGAGGAAATTAGTTCTTTGGGATCAGTAAAATAGTTTCAGACCAACTTATAAAAACAAGCATGTTTTGTAACTACATATGGGCATTTAATAATTATACCATCTGAATGATCTATAATTAGATAAGTAACCCTTCATTTATTCTGAAATAAAGATATCCAGTATTCCTTCTTCTTTTTGTTCACATGTAATTTTCTCCTAAAGAAACTACAGTCAGCTTCTTTTCAAAATATATTCTCAGAGTATCATTAGAGTAACATTTTGTTCTAAATGTAGACTTTAAAGCAAAGTCATTGGTAGATGTGGTTATTCATTTGGAAGTGAAATTTTCTGATTTAACAAATGGTTAGGGGCTGATAATGTTGATTTGGGTCCATTTGTCCATTTGAGGTTCCATGGATGATTATAGGCTTCACGTAACTTCAATCTACACTTGCAACTCTGCTCCCCACTTTGTGCTAAGTATTTTCATATATAATCTCAGTTCGGTGCCATAACCTTGTGAAATAGTCATTTTGGAGAGAGGTTAAGTTTCTTGCTCAAGGTCACACAGTAATCAAGCTCACTGCAAATCCTGTGATACCCCTTTTCAGTGATGAACACGGGTGGTTGAGAGCGTTTATAGCTGACCTTGGTGCCTAGGATGGAGCCTTGTACTAGAAATTGTATCAAGTCAGTTCAAAGTATGATATTCATCTGTCTCATTGTAAAAGCAGGGTTCTCTGCTTCCCATGCACAATGGGAGATGGGCAAGAGGTGCAGCATGTTTCCTATTAGAGCAAAGATGGAGCCGGTTGAGAAGGAACATCTCTCATGGAGAAACCGACTAAGAAGCATCAAGGAGAAGAGAGGGGGCGATCTGTTCTTCACAGCTGCTAAGCCAAGCTAGCTTTCTGCCTTGACATTTTAATAAACTTAAGTAAGTTCAGACATCTTTAAGCCTGGGAACCAACAGCTTTTGATGTGGTGACCAACAAACTAAAGGTCGACCTGAGAAAGTTGATTCTTGACATATTTCCAACAGAGGTCACTTGTTTTATCCCAGTGGACTCAGAGTTAAGAATTAAAAACCTCAACGTCGGTAAATTATATGTTTGAAATACTGAGAGTTCTAATTAGACGTACAATCCAAATGCTAGGAGAGCCCACTCTATTCATTTACTCATAACTCTATGAAAAACTGTTTGTTTGGGGTGTGGTTTCTAAAAGCCATTTACCTTCAGGCTTAGTTAAAGCAATGTATGAGAAAAGAATTTTCCAACTTTTACTGATTCGGCGATGCAAAGGAAAATATAAGAATTTGTGTGCTTGGTAACTCAAAATTAACTGACTGATCTACAAAACTTGAAATTTCAAGTCTAAATGCTAAATTCAATTATAAATTTCAAACATTATTTTTTCAAAGCATACCCTTATTCTAGCTGCTAATACTACAGATTCATTCTGATGCACATGAACTGGGCATCAAATTATTAACTACCCCTCTAAGGTTGTATTAGAAGTTACTTCTAAGAGTATTTTATTTGTGGAGACATAAATGCAGGTTACACAATACCTTATAAGTTGCCTTGAACGAAAGGATTTTAAAAATAAATAGAAACAACAAAAATAAAACATGACTAACCCTCCTGCCATCATCAAAACAAATGTTTCCAAGGACCTGAAGCCAAGAAAAGAGAAATCCATAAACACAAAGGCCAAGATAATCAGCGAATCTACCAGGTCTCCGTAAAAGGACTAAACAAAACACTAAAAACAAACAAAACCCCAAATCCCACCTGCTTCGAAGGAATGAATGCTGAAGAACATTGACCCTTTCTGCCCCTCCACCTACCACAGAAATCCCAGCCTGCAGCTAATTTTAAAATGATCAAATCTCCAAAAATTGGAAGAGATGTATGTCTTAAAAAATGCATTCGACTCCATTGCCTGGGTCATATCCACATCAGCTGAAGTAGTAATTACTGAGGGAAGGGTAATCCACCTCATTCATTTTAATAACCAATTCTTTCTCAGATTTGCCACAGAGCCAACTCAACTTAATTATTAAAGCACAATAATATTGGATTGAACTATTTTTCAATCCAAGAATTCTTATTATAGAGAAAAGGCTTGGACAATTTAAGCAATTATGTGCTTCATTTCTCCTTTTCTGTAACTCCAGTATTTATAAGGTATTGAATTTAAGTTGCTTCATTCTTAATGTTTTACATCCTGTCATCTTCTTTTAAAAAATTTAAACTTGAGGGGTGCCTGGGTGGCTCAGTGGGTTAAAGCCTCTGCTTTCGGCTCAGGTCATGATCCCAGGGTCCTGGGATCGAGCCCCATATCGGGCTCTCTGCTCCGCGGAGAGCCTGCTTCCTCCTCTCTCTTCCTGCCTGCCTCTCTTGCCTACTTGTAATCTCTGTCAAATAAATAAATAAAATCTTAAAAAAAAAAAAAAAGAAAAGAAAATTTAAACTTGATTTAAAAAAAGCTGCAGGCTGAGTGTTGGTGGCTAGTTCCTATGAGTAACCAATCATAGTCCCTAGAGTTCAGAGTGCTGACCTGAAGAACAACAAGCCAAATTTTGGCCGCCCTGAAAAACTCTGTGTACACAACTAACGCATATTCTAGATTTTACCACACCGCTCCCAAAACACTTCTGTGGATACCCAACTCACAGGACCTCTCCTTATACCCAGGCACACAGCACTTTTTTTCATTTGGATGCAATATGGCTAAAAGGCAAGGTCACTTGAAAGGCAGTTGAACTTGGAGTCAGACTCCAGGTGAGTTCCAGCTCTTTAGGGAACCAGTTAAAGGTAATTTATCTCAGTGGGTAAATGTGTGCCTGCAAAAGCCAGAATGTGGAGATGCAAATCTTCGTTTTCCACTTTCTAGCTATATGACTCTAGGCAAGTCATTTAAATCTTGTGCCCAGTTTTCCCATTTCTAAAATTACCGTGATATCAATAAGAGCCTCAGAGAGTAGTCATGAGGATTAAATGTCTTAACAGGGCTGGGGTGCCTGGGTGGCACAGTTGGTTAAGCATCCCACTCTTGGTTTTTGGCTCAGGTCGTAATCTCAGGGTCCTGAGATGAGCCTCACGTCAGGCTCTGCACTCAGCCTGGAGTCTGCTTCAGATTCTCTCTTTCCCTCTGCCCCTCCCCCCTACACACTCTCTCTCTAAAATAAATAAGTAAATCTTTTTAAAAAGATGTCTTAATAGGGCGTAAAGCAGAGCCTAAGCATGCACTAAATGCCAGCAATTATTCTAACCAGCTGCATGACCTTGGGGGAAGTCACCTAACCTCTGTGAAACTTTATTTCATCTTCTGTACAAAAAGGGATCACGGACCTCACGTGGTCTTTATTAAGACCAAATAAGCTTATATAAGTATGTGGCAGTTATTTTTGAAATGTGATCAAGTATCAGGCAACTCTTTCAACCAAGCAGAATTAGTTCTGTGCTTCTGTAATGCTTGAAAAACACACATACACACACACATTCCTGCGACAGCACTTGTCACATTGTATTGTAAGAATTTGCTTACCTGTCCATCTCCCCCACTAACAGTACATCCTCTGATTCACCTCTGGACCCTCAGCATGTTGGTCACACCTAGTATAGGACAGGCACTCGATAAATATTTGTTGGAATGAATATTGTCCAAACTGAGCAGGAATTCTCAAGGCCTTTGCTAGAAAATGATGGATTACCACTTTCTGACAAGTGTCCTCAGTAGACCACCCAGAAATTATCATGTTCCTCCCCTGGCACAATGTATTGAGATTTTTGTCATTTCCAATGCAGCCAATTTGTGTGGTTACACTCTTTTTTTTTTTTTTTTTTTTGCTTAAAAAAATCATTATTGAGCATCTATTGTGTGCCAGGTCCTATGCTGGGCTCCATATGGTGAATCACAAGTGGCAAATGCCCAGAAGAATTTAGTCCCTTCATACTATATTGAAAGAAACTATTTATTAGAAAATCATTTACTACTGGAGATAATAAGCTCCCTGGTTTGGTTACTTCGTTAGAGTGATAGAACATCAGGGTGGGAAACAATGGTTTTCTAGAAGTGGGAATCCTTTATAAAATAATAATTAAGGTCAGAGATGTTAGTGCTTAAGTTCAAGTCCTTGCTCTGCTTTGTACAAGGTGTAAGACCTTGGGCAAGTTGCTTAACCCCTCTGACCTTCACTCTTCTCATCTGTAAGTTGGAACTAATAGGACTGATTTGAGTATTAAATGTAACAATCCACATTAATCATGTGTGATGGTACCTGCCCAACAGCAGGCACTCTATATGTGTTTGCTCCTGTGAGGAATCTGATCCTTCACCCCAGTGTTTGAATTCCCATCACATATATACCCAACAAATGGGGCAGGAATGCCTGGATTCTGCTTCATACCATCAGGGTCAGGGAACTTACTATGAACAGTTATCTACTTGACTGATGGGCAAGGCTAATTAATTGTTGGGTTGAAATACACACGCTTACGTCTTCCACTCAGGGGTTCTCCATCTGTCACTTGGGATTACTCAGAAGAAATCTCATCTCTCCTCTGCAGGATAACCCCTCTAACTTTGGAAGGTAGCTACATATGCTAGCCATCATCTCCATCCTCATATACCCACACCCAATCTTAAATTCTTGAATCATTTTTATATGACACTATTTACCAGATCCCTCATCCTTTTTTATTCTCCTTCAATAATTTTTTGTTTATCAATGTCTTTCTTACAGGTTGAAGATCAGGATTTATAACACAGAACAAATGTGGCCTGATCACAAGTGAGTACTAGAGAACTACTTCCCCACCTGAATACTGTATTTCTATTAATATAGCAAAAGATTGATTTTTTTTGAAGTACATCACACTGTGCTGACTCATCATCTACTAACAATCTACAGGAGACTTAAATCTTCCTACATGAGCAACCGTGAGACATCTCGCCCCCAATCTCTACTTATACAATTGAATTTTGAATCTTTGAGTACTTGACACTTGTCCCTATTAAACTTTATATTGTTAGATGTGATTCATTATTACATTTTGTCAGGATTCAGTCAGGGGGTAGGGGGAGATCCTGACAGTATCATCCAGCTCATGAGTCATCCTTTCCAGTTGGTGGGTCATCTATAAATTTATCACAGCATCAATGTTATTATCTTAGAATTAATAAAAGTGTTAAGGGGGATGGGGCTGCAAACCAGACCTGCATTAGATCCCTAGAGACCTAGGTGTACATCAGCCTCTTAAGAAATTTTTTTAAAAATACCTCACTCATTTTTCAACAAATATTTATTGAGTGTCTACCATGTATCAGTTACTATTCCCTGTGCTGAGTATCTAGGGGGGAATAAAACAAAATCCCTGCCCTTAGCAAGCTGACATTCTAGGAGAGGATATAGATAATACATTTTTAAAAATAAGTAATACTAAGGTCTTCTAATGAAAAGCTAAAGCAGGTCCGGGGCTAAGGAAGATTGATGGTAGGATGGAATTGGGGGTGGTCCATAGACAGTATGGCTAATGCAGAATTGTTTTTGAAGTTTAATTTCATTACTCATGTCCTATATTCTTAGTGTGCATCTGGACCAAAAGGTGTCCTGAAGTGGGCGGCAAGTTCATTTTGCAAAGTCCACTTTCTTCTATGTGGAATCACATTAAGAAAATATTGGTAGAACAATATGAAGAATGTAAACAGTCATGAAACAAAAAAGAATATATTTGAAAGGACATAATTCCTCAAGAAACTTCACAACATTTCTTCATATGCATAGGATAGTCAAACATTGTGAGGCCATCAAGACTAGAACGGAAGCCAGTCACACCTTTTATGAAGACTCCAGAGAGGAGAATCGAAGAATTGAAAAACAGAGAAGCTAACACTTACCTTATTCCAATCCCCATCTTCTCAAATATGGAGTGGATTATGAATCCAGTAATTTATGAAAATTCAGGAGGATGGAATGCTCGGGTGATTCCAAAATATGGCTCAGAGAATCTGGATACTGAATTCTGGAAAAGAAGCCCACCAGGGACAGATGTGAAATCTACCTCTATTAACTGCTCTCTGCTCATGATTCTAATGTTGATAAACTCTTCTAAAGAGTTTTAGATAATCTTCAATTCCTTGTGATATTAGAGGGATTTGATAAGTCTCAGATAATTGCATCTTCTGATTCAAAATTTATATTCTCACAATGATACTTTTAACATTTATATTCCCTCATTCATTGAGCCTTTATTTTGTACCAATGACTGTGTTGGTACTAGGAATACAAAGATGAATAGGATAAATATGGTCCCTGCTTCCAAGGGCCTTAGAGTAGAGCTTATAGTAGAAGGCAAGCTAGAAATAGGAAAAGAAGCTCTGATTAAAGAAGTGTACCAAGGGGCGCCTGGGTGGCTCAGTGGGTAAAGCCTCTGCCTTCTGCTCAGGTCATGATCCCAGGGTTCTGGGATCGAGCCCCGATTTGGGCTCTCTGCTCTGCAGGGAGCCTGCTTCCTCTTCTCTCTGTCTCTGCCTGCTTCTCTGCCCACTTGTGATCTCTGTCAAATAAATAAATAAAATCTTTAAAAAAAAAAAAAAAAGAAGTGTACCAAGAGCTCTAGGAGGGTCACCTGACCCAGACTTTGGGAGAATTGAAAGTTAGAGACTTGTATGTGGGGACTTACAAGGTATGAAGGAGTTGGTTTTAAAAAAAAAGAAATGGACGGGGTGCCTAGGTGGCTCAGTCAGTTAAGTATCTGCCTTAGGCTTGGGTCATGCTCCCAGGGTCCTGGGATCAAGCCCCATGTTGGGCTCCCTGCTTGGTGGGGAGCCTGTTTCTCCCTCTCACTCTGTGCTTCTCACCCCACTCATGTACTCTCTGTCTCTCTTTTCTCTCTCTCTGTCTCAAACAAATAAATAAAATCTTAAAAAAGAAAAAGAAAAGGGACAAGTCTGTTTCAGGTGGAGGGTACAGCGGATGCATATTTGGGACGTCACAGAAATGACTGTGCTTGCTGGGTATCTGAGCACTGAACGTGAGCTCAGCATAGCTGAGGCAGAGCGGTCAGAGATGAGATTGGAAAGGTAAGTGGGACCAAATTATTCAGCACCATACAAGCTACGTCACAGAGGAGATGGTCTCTAAGATGTGTGATCATTTGAATGTTCGAGTTTTGATGGGCAAAAGTCAACTGCTGCTCAGATGTTTAGACAGCTTGACCACCTGGGTAGACAGCGGTGTCAGTCACTAGGACAGCAAAATGGAAACACAAAACAGAGGAGCTGTGGAAGAAGTGTCCAGTTCAGACCAGGTCATGTTTGGTGTGTGATGCCTGGAGAACACTGTCCGTGTAGCAGCTGGTAGTTTGGTCTGGAAGTCTGAGGATTCAGGTGTAGGAATCATCAGTACATGACAGGCAACAATAGAATCCACACTGATGAACGAGATACCCTAAGTGAGCATCGGGGACAAGAAAAGGCTCAAGAGAGCCCAAGAGGAAAACCGACCTTAAGAGATGGGCAGACAAAGTTTCCTCAAAAAAAAAAAAAGAGTCTGAAGGTGCAATCAGAGGGAGACAAGGGAAACAAGAATGTGAGGTATCACAGAAGACAAAGGAAGAGCACGGTTCAACAAGTAGGTTGTGGTCAACAAAGGCAAATGTTGTCAAAAGATCAAGAAGAAGGCTGAGAAGCAGTCATGGGGTGAGGATCAAGGAGATGCCTGAGTGGGTGGGCAAGAGCAGGCCAGTGGAGGCAGAAGCCAGGTCATATGAATTGGTGAACAAATATAGCCAGTAAACAACATCTACACAGCTATTTCAGAAAGTTTGCCTTACAAATGGAAGATATAATCTCTCGATTTTCTTCCCCAAGGGAAGAAAAGAGGACTGCCACGAAGGCTTCCAAACCACCTATAGTCACCTATAGCTCAACTCCTACCTAGCAGCACTCTTGCTTACAGGCGTGCCCTGTGTGGGGGCCCTTGGTTCTACCACCAGTGCTGGATGAGGCTAAACCTGTAGAGTAAACCCAATCTGCCTTCTCTGCGCTGCACCCTGCTCTTCCTCGGCACCCGATCCTTCTCAAGGCCTTGAGGGCCCGCACAGTCTTCCTGGATCTCAGGCCCACTGTGGTGTTTGATGTAACCTGGCCTCTCTGAGCTGCCCACCGCAGGTAAAAATCTGGTCCAATACAGTTGTCACATGATCATTACCATTCATTTCTTGCCAGAGCTTATGTACTGGGGCCAGTTAGAAGGAGAAGAGAGAAATTTGGTCACCTTGGAGTCTGGAGAAGGCAGCTGGCTCCACAGCCGCCCAGACCGCCATCCAAGCAGGGGGCCTCTCTGAGAACAAAATCCAGAAGCCAAAATACATGGGTCAGGTGGAACACAGATGACCACCACTGTCAACAATGCTGAAGGTTGGTCCTAGGGAATGAAGGTGAGCCAATACATAATGGAGAAACACTGTAAGGGGTTTGGACGTGAGGGGAGGAGTGGGGCGGGTGGGGGGGGTGTCCAAGAGTAAGAGCAAGAATTGGAAATAGGCTGAAGCCCTCGCTCACACACACACACACACAGGCCAGGCACAGCTATGCTGGACAGTGAGTCTGTCCCACAGGCTCTGTTATCCTGAATCTTACCAGTGTGTACTTTCAGTCCTTTGTGATGTGAACTCAAGTTCCCAACATGCACAAGTTCCCAAATCGTATTTCTTCTGCAATAATGCTGTATTGCAAGAGGAAGCTAGACAAGCTCTGGCCTAGGGGGGTGCGAACGGGGAACACAGAGGCATTGACAGCAACTAACCTGTAAAGTTGTAGTGAATAGGCATCCCTGAGCCTAAGAACCAGGGGAGGAAAGAAAGGCCTGCCAAGGTTCATTTAGGCCCTAAATCAATAACAAAACTAGCCAGGTGGCTTGATTAGTTGAAACAACGTTGCCAAACTGTAATCATTCCAGGACATCCATATTCTCAAAAATGCTCACGATGACCGAACAGAAAGCCTTCACTGCCATCAGTTTGTGATTACAGCACGGAGAGGTGATAAACATCACAGACAAATACAATAGTTTTGCCTTGTGCGCAGGCTGGCTACACTGAGTTTTCAGCTAAAGATTTTTTTTTTTAATTTCACTTCAGTCAATAATCATTTACCCACCCGATACTGCTTTAAAGCCGAGTCGTCATCTAATTCTCATTTAAAGAGATTGAAAAGGAAAAACTAAATAATAATAATACCTCATTTGAGTAAGTGTATGTCTTTCAGGGAAGACATCGTAACCCATTTTATACTCTCTAATTTAGAGTAACAACACTTTTATAATGTGAATACTAGTAAAGGCTATTATCGTTTTACAAAGTATGCATGAGAGAAACCAAGGCATGTTGGGATAAAATGGCCAGTTCAATGTAACACATAGCTTCCATTTTAGAGGTATAACAGCTGATCCCTTCCTTCCTCCTTCCTTCCTTCCACAAGGAAGCCCTGCTTTAGATAAACAGTTTATCAAGGTGTACATTGCCCTTACATTTTAAGATGAAAAATATCTTGTTTAAAAGAAACAACAAACGGGGTGCCTGGGTGGCTCAGTGGGTTAAAGCCTCTGCCTTCAGCTCAGGTCATGATCCCAGGGTCCTGGGATCGAATCCCACATTGGGCTCTCTGCTCAGCAGGGAGCCTGCTTCCTCCTCTATCTCTACTTGTGATCTCTGTCAAATAAATAAATAAAATATTTTTTAAAAATGTAAATGGAAGAAAATAGGGAAAATAATTTAAAAAAAAAGAAACAACAAACACCAAAATGTGCATGTGTCCTACAGATCAACTCTCTGTCTCAAGTCTAGATCAAAAACAATCAATTTCGCTACACAACTCTGCTTTCAATCAGCACAGTTCTCACCAACCTGTGCTAGACATATGACTAGTCGATTGTAATATCTCTTCTTCATACACATTATGTTGTGATGATCTTATCATCTCAGCTGGATTTCAAAAGGACCCTTATCTGCCCAAATTGTGCTTATATGTAAAGCCAATGGCACTTTTATGCATTTATTAGCTTCTTTTGGGGGGGGGATAACATTTTTTCTGATCTTTTCATGTATTCATTCTTTCATTCATTCATTAATGCCATCAAGCATTCATACATCCATTCAAAACAGTGACTGTGTGCCCAAAATGTACAGGCACTATTCTAGACACAAAGAATAAAAATAAGAAGAAGACCACATCACTGACTTCAAGGAACTCAGCCCAGGGAGGGTAAACAGCCAGAGAAGTAAACAACCGTAGTTTTGTGCGGTGGGTATGGAGATGAAGTGACACGTGAAAATGGTTTGGGGAGCATGGAGAGGGAAACGGTTTGTGTCTAGAGGATGAGGAAGGCCTCCTTGAGAAGGTGGTCCTAGATCTCAGCATGCCAGGAAAAAGGGATTCGGGCATTCCATGTAGAGGACACAGCATGGGCAAAGGCATAGAAAGGAAAATAGGAGCACCCTGTGCATTTGGGGAACTGGGGGAAGCACAGTATGACAGGAGGTTCATCGACTATTCTATGGTGGGTTCTATTTCACAATCCAAGCCTTGGACTTCACCACAGATGATTCTGTAAAGGGAAATCTAGGGTCCCGAGGTTATTTGTCCTCAGTCATGGAAGTAAAAAGACATTCTACATGGGATCGATACCAAAGTGCCCTTTAAGACTCTGACCACTTGAGGACCGTCACAGAATCAAAGCTTGGGTCTAGCCTACCCAAAGTCTGTATTCTCCATGTTTCATTACTATTATACTCCAGGGGGTGGCAGGTAAGAAAAGCCTCCCTCTTCCTCAACAATAGGTGATCACTTAGCCCATCTCCATTATTATTTCAGTATAAAAATTTATATAGAAATGTTCCCCCAAACTGCATTTTCAATGCACTATGTTGGATGGGTCAGGTTTTTCCTGCTCACCTCTTTCTCATCATTCAGACGTGGTATAGCCTAGCCTCCAAAGGAATGGGAGCTGGGCTTACAGGCTTCTTACGGCAACCCCACACACTAGCAAGAGGTGTTTGGAAAGAGTCTCCGAATATGCAGGGACTGCTCTTCCCTGCAGCCTCTGAGACGTCCTGCACGAAGGTCTTCATGAACTGGGTCAGCAGTTGATAAAAAGGGATCACACTACAGAACTCACATGGAACCTTCCCTGGAATAACTCTGCTGCTTGCTTCCTCTTACTCTGAATTCCCTTGTCACTTAAGAAAAGCTTTGCATCATGCAATTGCATCCTTGTTTCTATTTGGAAATTTTTCAGAGACTGAGAGTTCAAAATAACTCATCTATTTTGGTTCCTGACCAATTATGGAATCCTCTCGAAGACATCATTTCTTCATTCATCCAATACTTTACCCATTCAACAAACATCTACTTCCTCATTTCTATCTCTTGAAGCCAGTTCAGTCTGCCCTTTGTTCCCCATTACATCACTGAAAACACACATGAGAGGGTCACAGTGACTTCTAGGTTGTCCTATCTGAGCATCGATTGACCATCCTCACCTTACTGTGTTCTCAGCAGCTTCTTGACACAGATGTTCACTCCCTTCTGGCTGAAACATTTTCTTTACTTGACTTCCATCATATCACACTGACTTTCCTCCTACCTCATCCTGTGTTCCTCCTCAATCTCTTTTGCTGGGTCCTTCCTGATTTCTGAATGCTGGAAGCTCCCCTGGACTTACTTCTCTACAATTCCCCATCCAGTCCATCACTTTATTTTATTTATTTATTTGTATTATTTATTTTTATTTATTTATTTTTATTTTTTTAAATTTTATTTATTTGACAGAGATCACAAGTAGGCAGAGAGGCAGGTAGAGAGAGGGGGAAGCAGGCTCCCCGCCGAGCAGAGAGCCCGATGCAGGGCTTGATCCCAGGACCCTGAGATCATGACCTGAGCCGAGGACAGAGGCTTTAACCCACTAGGCCACCCAGGCACCCTATTTTTATTTTTTTAATTAAGATTTTTTATTTATATATTTGTCAGACAGAGAGACAGGGAGAGAGGGAACACAAGCAGGGGGAGTGGGAAAGGAAGAAGCAGGCTCCCCGCTGACCAGGGAGTCTGATGTGGGGCTCGATCCCAGAACCCTGGGATCATGACCTGAGCCAAAGGCAGATGCTTAACAACTGGGCCACCCAGGTGCCCCTATTTATTTATTTATTTTTAAAAGATTTTATTTTTAAGTCATCTCCACCCAATGTGGGGCTTGAACTGACAACCCCAAGATCAAGAGCCCCATGCTCCACCAAGTGAGCCAGCCAGGCATCCCCAGTCCATTGCTTTAAATACCACATCTCTTGCCCTGATGTCTGACTTGGAATATAAAAGGGATTTATTTATTTATTTATTTATTTATTTATTTATTTATTTATTTTTTCCTAGAGATGCTGAAGTTTGGGTTGGGCACTGAAGGAGGATATGGGTTGGCCAAGTGTAGAGGAGTAGCCTTTTCTCAATGGGAACAGGAAGAAAAAGGGTACAAAGTTGTGAAAAGGCAAACTGTGTTCAGAAAGAAGAGGCAAGTCTGGTGTGAGCTGAAAATGACCATGACAAGGTGGGTTATATAGCCTTATCATGAAGAAGTTTGATTTAGGTAAGGAATTTGGGTTTGATACTAAGGACGATAGGTAATTACCAGAGGCTCTTAAATAGGCAGAGATGTGGTCATTCACATTAAAAAAAAAAAAACAAATAAAACTTTAGTTGGCAAGAGGAAGGCTGTGTTAGAATGAGGGGAGACCGGAGCCTAGAAAGCCAGTTGGAAGGCCCCTGTAATAGTCTAAGGAAGGGATTAAGGTCTGAATCACCATAACAGCAGTGGGATGAAAAGTAGTGACAAATCCAAGGGAGATTTAGAAGTAGTATTGAGGACATGGTTGTTAGGACATGTTATTGATTAGATAGGAGTTTGGGAGCAGGGGAGAGAGGCCAAGATTGATGTGTAATGACATTAAGTTAAATGGGGGAAGGAGAGCACATGTGTTGGGGATGATGGGTAACATTAAGTTTGCAGTGATTTTAAGATACCAGTGGTGAATGAGACAGGTCTGCAGATCAGGAAAGAGGTTTGGACTGAGTGTGCAGGTTCAGAAGTCAGTGTTCAATGTAGTTAAGTCCTCAGAATGGATGGGATGTCCTGGGGAGAGCAAACGGGAAGAAGAGTGATGAAAGAAAAAGCGTGCAGGCAGTTGTCAGGGGAGGAGACTGAGGAGGAACAGAAAGGTAGCGTGACAATGGGCCAGGGGAGCTCTGTAAGGAAAGGGAGAAGAACCCTTCCTGGAGGAAATGACCAACAGTTCTCTCTGCATTGGGCGGAGTGAGAGGGTTATGTTTGGTGATGAGATCTGATGAGCACATACTCCAGAGAGTTAAAAGTCAGGCTGGAATGGACAGAGCAAAGTCTCCTCTTTCAAGTTGGGCTGGGAGGGAAGCAGGAAATGGCTGGGGAAAAGGTGGAGTGGCGCAAGGTGGAGGAATTTCTTTTTATGGGAATGGGAGTCTGTTACAACAGGTTGCCAGCTAGCTTCTGCTCACATGTCACTACCCTACAAGGCAAACTCGTTGAGTTTTTGAGCAGCCATCAAACATTCAGTTCAGTTCAACACATATATGCAGAATGCCTGCTATGTCTAAATGCAGTGCCAGGCATTTAATGCCTACAGAGATATGCAGGGTAAGGTCATGTTTTGATTTCTCATTAGCTGGCCCAATTCTGCCTCTTTCCAGTGACAGCTCCCTGTCCTCTGGAGTCACACCCAATGTAAGAAGAATTTCTTCCATACAGCTGCATTTCAGCTAACTGAGGGTGGTTTTCAGCTACCTCTTGGGTCTTCTCATTGAACGTTTGTGACATAATCCAATCTTTACGTGTGTATACTTGCATAGATATATTTTGTTACCAACTGGCTGGTCTCCTCTGGACATCCATTGCTGTCTGTCCTTTTAAAATGTGGCACTCAGAATTAATCTCAATTTTCCTTATCTGGTATAAGCAATGTACAAACCAGCTGGAACATTCTTGCCCCATCCAGGACATGGTTTTTCTGTTAATGCCATCTGAGACTATAGGAGTATTCGGACAGTCCCAATACTTACTCATGGTACTTCACAATCAACCCAAATCCTGAGATCTTTTGCACCTAAAATAGGTCTCCCAATTCCTATTTATACAATTGACTTCTTAAAGCCAATTGCAGAAGTTTATTTTTTCCCACTAAATATTGTATTTGTACATTTGGTTTTTATTAGCCAATAGTAAAAAGAGCAAGGACTTAGGAGTCAAGCAGATGTAAATTGAAATTCTGGTTTTGCTATGTAGCTCAGTGACCTTGGTCGTGTCATGATTTCTCTGTCTCAACTTATCAGTGAAACAGGGATAATCATAACTACATTGCAAAGTGGTTCTGTGGCTTCAAGGAGGGTAGCACATTCCAATGTATCACATGGACTCAATAAATGTTGGTTTTCTTGCTTTCTTTCTCTTCCATTTTCTCAGCTTTGTATTCTTAGCAGAAGTATGCCTTTTAAGTTGTAACTCAAGATTAACAAATCTTCCTTTCAAAAGAAAAAAAATAAATTGAGCAGAATATGAGCCAAGGGCCCAAAGAATATTAAGTATAATAGTGAAGCACGAGGGCTCTGAAACTAGACTTTCTGTAACTGAAACCCAGCTCCACTACTTACTTGTCATCTAATCAGAAGCACATTTATGAAACATCCTGAGCCTTGGTTTCCTCATCTGTAAAATGGGGATGATAGCTGTACTTGCGTTTCTGGGTGTTGGAGAAGATGAACTGAGATAATAGATGGAAAGTACATTTGCACAGACCCGTGCACATATTAAGTGGTAGATTTATTATGACCACTTAGAAACCTCCAGGTAAATAAGGTACTAAATATTTAAAACTTTTAAATGAAATGACTATGTTATATGGTTTGGATATGTTAGGGTTTCTGATACATAATGCCAAATTGCTCTCTAGAATGCTTGAACCAGTTTTCATGCCCAATATTGTATGGTGGTGCTTATTTCCCTGTATCTTTAGCCAGGCAAGATATCATTTTAAAGTTCCTGATAATTTGCTAGGCACAAAGACATCTGGTTTTACCCTGATCTGTGTCTCTCTAGTTACTAGTGAGATTGGACTGCTTTCATTTTAATTGACCAATTGAATTCCCTCCCCCTCCCCAGCTTCTCATGTTCTTTACCCATTCTTTTGAGATGTATTCTTCTTATATGTTTGCAAGAGGTCTTTATATATTAAGGACACTGCTCTTTGTCATATATATCATATATAATTGCAAAAGTTCTAGAATCTCTCATTTATCTGTTTGTGGTACTGTTTTTATCTACATAAATTAAAAAGATTTAAGTAGTCAAATCTATAAAGGTTTTTCTTTTATAAACCATAAGCCTTTACTTCTTTTCTCATGAGGGCCTTTTACCGTGTAAAGGTCAAGAAGTGCTAGGGGCACCTGGGTGGTTCAGTCAGTTAAGCATCTGTCTTCAGGTCAGGTCATGATCCCAGGGTCCTGGGATCGAGTCCTACATTGGGCTCCCTGCTCAGTGGAGAGACTGTTTCTCCCTCTCCCCCTGCCCTTTCCCACACTCATGTATTCTCTCTCTTGCTCTATCTCAAATAAATAAATAAAATCTTTAAAAAAAAAAGAAAAAAAGAAGAAATGCTTACAAGAAATACTTTCACCAACACATATAACTTCTCTTGTACAGGCCATTTTCCACATTTAACTCTTTAACCCATCTGGAATGTATTCCATTCCTTCTTAGCCATGTTATTCATTCTTTTGAATCAAATGGAATCTTTGGTTTCGAGAAACAGAAAATTGAATTCAAACTGGTTTAAACAAAAATATTATTTATTGGCTCCCGTAAGTGAAAAGTTCAAAGGCTTCAAGGTCACGTTTCCCAGGTGACTCATACAATGTAGAGAGTACACAAAGGTTCCCTTTTCATTTATTTGCTTTAATCCCTGGTGATAGATAGCTCCATTCTTAATAGACTCTCCTTGTGGTCCCAAGATGGCGGCCAAGACTTCCCAGGGTTAAAAGCTCCGCATTTACCTTCTGAAGCAAATTATCTTTGTTCTGCCATTTCTAGCAAAAATCCTGACATTCTCTGTCATTGGACTGACTTAGGTCACATGCTCCTACCTGAAGCAGTCACTGGGGCAAAGGAAATGAAATTCACTGATTAGTCATTGACTGGCTTAGTATGCAACATATGCCCTACCTCCTGGATATAGAGGTGGAGTCAGCTTTCCCAGGATTACATGGATGTCCCAAAGGAAGCAGCAGCTGGAGAAAGGGGGAAGCATTTGAGAAGACAAGGTAAGGAATATATTTTTGAGTATCAAGATTATTGTTTTTTAGTAGAAAATGAGAAATTCCCTGCCATTTAAAAACTTATGTGTTTTATCACTATTAACATGGTAGAAACTAAGAGTTAAAAATCTTGAAAAGACATCGTCCCTTCTCTAGGTGCTAAACTCTTTACATTCAAGCTACATAGGGACCACCTGGATACTTCATGGTTTCTAAAGGTCCAATCATATGTGGTTGGAAAAATTTCCTTCATGGCAGAATGATCTATAGGTTCTACGAAATTCTTTTTTAATATGGGTTCTATAGACCCAGTAGAAATAGATCATATCCCCAACTCTTCCCCTGAATTTATTCTGCTAAAATCACTGGTTTTTTTTTTTTTTTTTTGCATTGTTTTCTGGTTATGTATTTGGGCCATTCTTTGTCTTTTTTTCTTTTCTCTTTTTTCTTTTCTTTTCTTTTCCTTTATTTCCTTTTAACTCAGGGAGTTACTTCTATCACTTTGCAATGTCTTTTCCTGGTCTGGGAGCACAGATCTCTATCTTAACCTAAACACCTTCTAAGTTGGATACTGGAGGATGGGAGCCTTAAGTTGATTACCACGGTGATTCAGAAGCAGCGAGACACAGGTGTGCCCACATACTTATGAGCTGGTCATGGTTCAAGATGCCCTGTCCAGGGCAAACCATCATCTATCAGGCCCCATGAATGGGATTAGTGGTCTTACAAGGAAAGACACAAAAGAGATGATCTCTCTATACATGTAGGTACACAAGAAGGTGGTTATCAATAAACTAGGGAATGATCTAGATACCAGATCTGCTAGTGCCTTGATCTTGGACTTCTTAGCCTCCAGAACTGTGAGAAATAAATATTTTTTAAGTCACCCAGTCTATGGTATTTATTATGGCAGCTCGAGCTAAGACATCATCCCTTTCCTCTCTTGTGATGTGCCCGTCTGGGGACTTAGCTTCTGTGGGGCATCAGTGTCTCCTTCTTCCTTCTTAGAGAATAGAAGAGAACCTAGAGGTTCTAACCAATTTTCTTATCTTGTCTCAGTCCTATCTCTAATATTTTTGACTCTTCTATTCTTCATTAGTGCTTATCAACCTTTCTCTGCTCCCCTCCATGGGGCAACACACTTCTGAATGTGGCCTCCAAACTGCTTTCTGGTCTTTCCTACCTTTCATGGCCACTGGCCTTCCAGGACACAAAGTGGACCCCTCATCTGCTGAGTGTGAGTGATAACAACAGAGCTAAGTCAATAAAATGCCATTTAAAAAATTCTATTCCAGGGGCACTTGGGTGGCTCAGTCAGTTAGGCATCAGACTCTTGATTTCAGGTCATGATCTCAGGGTTGTGGGATCAAGCCCCACGTCGGGCTCCCCGCTCAGTGGGTAGTCTACCTGAGGTTCTCTCCCTCTCCCTGAACCCTGCCCGCTGCTCACACATGTGCTCTGTCTCCAAAATAAATAAATCTTAAAAAAAAAAATTCTATTCTAAGAGCAATTTATTGTATCCTGCACCACCATTTAGTTACTGTCTTTAGAGCCCTCCCCCCAAACACTACCACATTAAACATATATATTGAAGATACATCCTGATTCTGGAAATATTAAAAATGTGAAGGAGGGGAGTTTGTACCTTGTAATCTAAGAAGTACTGTAGTGGAATGATTGTGTTTCTTAGCTATGCGTATTAGATGGTCTGCCCCATTCAACAGTACTACCCTGTCTTCATTATCATTCTGACGATAAACATAAGCAAAAAACAGGGATGCCTGAGTGGCTCAGTTGGTTAAGCGGCTGCCTTCGGCTCAGGTTATGATCCCAGTGTCCTGGGATCAGGTCCCACATCGGGCTCCTTGCTCGGCAGGGAGCCTGCTTCTCTCTCTGCCTCTGCCTGCCACTCTGTCTGCCTGTGCTCACTCTCTCTCTCTGACAAATAAATAAATTAAAAAAAAAAAAGCAAAAAAAAAAAAAAGCAAAAAACAAACAAAAACGCATTCATTGTCCTCAGTACTTTTTGCAGACCCCAGTTGTCTCTGGACATTAGCCGTCTTGCATTATTTTCACAGGCCTGAGCCCTTCCTTTGAACAAGGCCCGACTTCTGCCTGCTGTATGTGTCCTTTAAACGTATGAGTTTATCAGAATATTTCTTAAGCAGCCACATTGATCTTTTTTAGATGCTCCCTTTTCTTCACTGAAATCACGGGTTTTTTAAAAAAAATTTAAGGATTTTATTTATGTATTTATGTATTTATTTATTTATTGAAAGGAAACAGGGGGAGGGAGCAGGAGGAGAGGCAGTGGGAGAGAGAGAATCCCGAGCAGAACCTGAGCTGAGCACAGAGCCCAACACAGGGCTCAATCTCACAACACTGAGACCATGACCAGAGCTGTAAACAAGAGTCAGGCACTTGACTGAGCCACCCAGGTGCCCTGGTTTTATAAAAATTTAAATTTTGAGTCATTGTATTCCTCTTTTGCATTCTTTCCTAGTTCCTGGCCAGAGAGAACCTCCTGTCCATCTTTTCACTTAACTTGCTCAAGTCTTCTTTGTGTCAGGTTAGCAAGTGCGGAATTGCCTTCTCAGGCTATTACAAGTTCAAGGATGCCGTGGTCACTTATTTTAAGTTGCGTGTCACTTTCACTTCACCAACACATTCTTCTTAGTTAGTAAGAATTAAGCATAGAATAGTACCTCTTCAGTAAGCAATTAGTTTAGATTTAAGTTGTGCGACCTTTATTTGATGCTCTTTTCAGCAGAACGAGCTTGTCAGTGGATGTTGAAGTTCTTCATTACCCCTGTATCATGACCCCATGCCAATAATTGTGTCATTTGTATTGGGAAAGCATTATTAATGTTGCCATAACAGGATCACAAGGCCTGACAACACACAGCTAGTGGAGAGAGAGCATAAGCCAAGACTGGGGTGAGGAGTACTCCCTGGGGCGTGGGCTGTGAATACAGAAGCTGGCTTGGATTAGGGCAGCTAGGCTCTTCAAGGGTGGTGTCTCTTACCAAGGTAAAGTTCAAGAAGCTATTAATACCAGGCAGTCCAGCATGAAGGGTAAGGCCAATGTGTACCATAGTTTAAGGAGATTGCCAACAGGGGGGTGGGCAGCAGAATACAGCCCTCTAGGGAAGAGGACTGGTCTGAGATACGCTAAACAAATGTCAGAGTCATGGTAAAGATGACCAGGGCTCAGGAGGAGGTCCCAAATCTACAGGAAGACTGGGATGCAATGCAGAATGACCAGAAACTGAAGGTGTGGAGGTCAAGGTGGAAGCCCAGAACTGGACAAACATAGGGGCAGAAGGCAGAATGGGAGGGACCTACAGGTGTCTGAGGCTCATGGCGGTCTAGAACTAGAAGGAAGCAAGTTGCAGGAGCTGATGCTGTTGATACATTTTGTCCCCAGTCAGAATGGTGTTTAGGTGTCTGAGAGGTCAGGGAGCTAGACCTACATAGGTAGATCTCTGTAGACAATCCAGCCTCTGGTTACTAAGGAAGGCAAAGATAACTGGACCAGCTGCTTTACTGTATGCTCCTGTAACAAGGTCACTTCTGCTTTTATTTTCACCCAAATCTTCTCTACCAGGCATTAACCCTCAGGTCTGTGGTTTTCTATTTGTGGTCATAAGTTCTTAACTCACAAGGCTCCTCTGCTTTGCCTTTTTTAAAAAAATTTTTTAAATTTATTTATTTGACAGACAGAGACCACAAGTAGGCAGAGAGGCAGGAGGTGGGGTGGGGGGAAGCAGACTCCCTGCTGAGCAGAGAGCCAGATGTGGGGCTTGATCCCAGAACCCTGGGATCATGACCTGAGCCAAAGGCAGAGGCTTAACCCACTGAGCCACCCAGGCACCCCCTCTGCTTTGCCTTTGATTGTGTGCTTCTTTTGAACAAATGATAGAGCTTCATATTGGTGTAATACAATGTAGCTACCATTTACTGATAATTTACCGTGTATCAGATACCACACTAGCTGATTTACCTTACGCTAGCTTATTTAATGGCCACAGCATCCTTGAGAGGTAGGTATTATTGTCCCCATCTTAAAAAGAGGAAACTGAGGCTTATCTGGTTTATGTAATCAGCCCAAGGTCACACATCTGGGACACATAAGAGCTTAGATTTAAACTTAGTTTTATCTCACAACCTATGTGTTGCTAAAGTGACTACACTGACTTCATTTACACTGTGATTCATCCAAACAAGCCTTATTGACACCTGTCAGCCACTAGATTGTTCATCAAAGTATCTACCTACTTACCCATCTATCTTCTACTTTTATCTCAAATTCTGTAACACTCAGTACTGCACTATGTAAGAAGCCAATCACTGATAAATACTTACTGGATGAATTAATGCAGTTTAAAAATGTGATTAGAATTACTATGTTCCCCGTACCCTGCCCAAAAAGGAATTACTATGTCCTCTTTTGGTTTGGGTATTTATAGTCGACTAGTAAGAATTCTTCAGTTTGCTTTATAAAAATACTACATGCATGCACATTTATTCACTACAAGGAAGAGAAGGAGCAAAGTCTTAAATCAATACTGAACTAAGAAGATGTACATCATTCCCAAATAAGTCTGGTGAAGGCAAATGTGTTTATATGTTCAAATTTGAGTAGTTAAAATAAAGGGGCATCCATAAAACAGATTATTTTCTTCAGAAGTCTGAACCTGAAAAATCTTTTTCATGACATGATCTTTATTTTTGTCTAAATCAGAGGTTGTCAAACCACTGCCCATAAGCCAAATCCAGCGCACCCCTTGTTTTTGTACGGTCTGTGAGTTAAGAATGGTTTTCACATTTTTAAGTAGCTGAGTAAGATTTTATTTTAAAAAATGATACTTTGCAACATGTGAAAATTATATGAAATTCAAACCTCGGGATCCATAAATAAAGTTTAATTGACACACAGCCATGCTCATTCATTTACGTATTATCTATGGTGGCTTTCACACTACAATGGTAGGGTTGAGTAGTTAGGACAGAGTATGGCCCACAAAGCCTAAAATATTTCCCATCTGGCCCTTTACAAAAAAAGTTTGCCAACCCCCAGTCTAACTAAATAATACAGGATGTCAAAACATCAAAATGTTGTTTAAACTACATCTGTTACTTTAGTTTCTAATTCAAGGACACTGGAGTGAAAGGTCATAACAGGTTTCAAAACCTTTTCTCCTTCGATATTCTCTACATTCTCTCCTGAGGGCAGAAGCACCTTTCTGCGGACTGAGAAGCTGGTGGTTTCTCTAAGAGGTGATACAGCTCTTCCTGATAAAAAGTTATCTTTTTCTTTGATGGGAAAATGGGGCTGGGCATCCTGGTGAGTGGTTACAGTGTATTACAGAGCTGTAGTGGCACCGAAAGGGATTCTCCAGACTCCATCAACTGATGCAAGGTGGTATGATGGAGTGAGATAGACGAGGAAAAGCAAATTGCTCTTTTTGTCATCACCCAGGACCTAAATAAAGACAAAAATGACTCAGAATGACCAGACACAGGTGAATAGTACTTATCAGAATGTTTTGGGGAGTCACTTAACATCATAATAGCATAGCACTGTGAGAGCTCAGTCAATGTGATGGGTCAAGAGCAAAACCAAGGGAGAAGAATGTCCTTATTTTTCCCGAGATCAAGTTTGGCTTGCAGTAAAATTCAAGGGAATATGTCTTATGTATTTATTTTTTTGAGACCCAAAGATACATTCTATTATCTTTCTGTATCTCTGCCTCTTTCTCTCCCCCTCTCTGTATCTTTTTGTCTCTCTTTTCAATTTAACAAAAGTTTATTGATCATTTATTATGGGTGAGGCACAGGACAAGGATTTATAAGAGAAACAAGTTACAGTGATCTTCCATGTTCCAGGCAACATTTAATGTGGATTGATCTTCCCTAGCATAGTCTTCTCTCGGTTTCTTTGGTCCCATAGTCTCCTGGTTTTATTTTTCTGGTTTCTGCTTCTCAATGTCTATTGTCAACTCTTTCTTTCGATTCAATCTCTAAATGATCAGAATATAGTCCTGGATCTGCTTTTTAAAAATTTTTTATTCTATCTACTGTCCTCAGGCAATCTTCTACCCAAATTTATAAATCCAGTCCCAGCAGCTCTTCTGAGCTTTGGCCCAATATCAGAAGTCTGCAGTAGACATCTCTACTCTTACGGAACTCTGATCTCCTCTACAATTCTGTTACCATCCAAAGATTCTCCATCTCGGAAACTGACACCTTTGCTCGTGCATCAGATCTTGCCAAGCCTCTTGAGTCAATCATGACTCTCTCTCCCTCTCCACAACCCACCATTTCCATTCAATCATCAAGTCCTTTAAAATAACTCTTGACTCTGGTCATTTTTCTTCCTGTGCATGCCTACCACTATCGTCCTGGAAACCATCATCTCTCACATAAATCTGAAACAATATATTCCCAACTGGTCTTGCCACATCTGCTCTTGCCTCATTCTATTTTATCTTCTCACAGATAATGTCTTTTAGGCAAAAAAAAAAAAAAAAAAGTAAAGTCTTAAAAATGAAAAGCCCACAATGCTAACAAAATAGATGTTGTTCTTCAATTAGATTTTATTTAATTTAATAATGTATCATGAACATCTTTTCATACCAGTCTACCAGTCACAATTTTTGGCAACTGCCTACCACCCATTTATATGATCTACCATGATTTATTTAACCACTTCTCGATCAATGCACATTTTAGCTGTTTTCGATCTTTAACTACTATAATTAATGCTTCAGCAAAGATCCTACAAGTTATCCTTCAAGATATGTGTGAGTAAATCTACTGGACAAACACAAAAAAAGTGGAATTGTTAGGTCAAAGGGTTTGTACATTTAAAAATTAGATAAATACTGCAGGTTGTTCACAGAGGTTGTACCAATTTTTTACTCCTATTGTCAATGTCAAAAAGTGCCTGCTTCTCAGCCTAGCCACGTATACTATTAAACTTTTTGATTTGTGTCAACCTGGTAGAAAATACACCTCATTGCAGTTATAACATGCATACCTCTTGTTAAGGGAAAGGGAGAGCATTTTTACAGATTTTAAAGATTCCTTGACTGTACCCTATTTGCTATTCCTTTACTCAATTTTCCAAGGTTTTTGATATTTTTCTTATTGATTTATAGGAGCGCTTTGATTTCTTCTCAAATAATCTAATTTCCATGTTCTCTCAGGAATCCTAGTATTTTTTAAAAGCCACACTTCAGCCAATTTTTTTTTAAGTGGGGAGTGGTGGGCAGAGAGAGGAGAGAGAGAATCTTAAGCAGGCTCCATGTCCAGTGCAAAGCCGGACGTGGGGCTTAATCTCACAACTCCGAGATCATGACCTCAGCAGAAATCAGGAATCAGAAGCTTAACTAACTGAGCTACCCAGATGCCCGTAGCCAATATTTTTTCTAATAATAAGCAAGCATTGAATGTTAACTCCATTAGGGAAGCCCACATGAAGAGTTCACATGTAAAAGTTATGAATTGATTTGCAAAAGTCCTGACTTCCTGAAAATAGCTTGACAATCAGTCTCATATGCATACCTGTATTATTTCATTTAATTTTACTAACAGCCCTTCGAGGCATGTGTTATAAAAACCACAAAGTGAAGCTCAGAGTATGTGAATGTCCAGGGTCACACAGCTAGTAAATGGTCCACTTCCGGAATCTTCAAAGTGTAGCCATCCATCATTACTGGTGGATCATTCCTGAGCTGCATGAGGCTCTGATCCTTGATGTCTTTAATTTCTAATAATTATTGATCCTCTCTTTTTGCTTCTGTAAACTTATCCAACAAATAATTTTTAAGTATCTATGATATGCCAGGAATCCTCATGGGCTTTACATTTCAAAGGGTTATCAGCCATAAGCAAAATAAACCCCAAGTAGTCATAAAGTTTTACTTCTATGAAAGAAAATACATAGGATGGTCAGAAAGGTGGACAAAGAAGGCCACTTTCATCAGGGTGGTCAGGAAGGGCCTCTTTGAGGAGGTAACATTTATTTATTTATTTATTTATTTAAAGTTTTTTTTTATAAGATTTTTTTTTTAAAATTTATTTATTTGTCAGAGAGAGAGGGAGAGAGAGCGAGCGAGCACAGGCAGAGAGAGTGGCCGGCAGAGGCAGAGGGAGAAGCAGGCTCCCTGCCGAGGAAGGAGCCCGATTCGGGACTCGATCCCAGGATGCTGGGATCATGACCTGAGCCGAAGGCAGCCGCTTAACCAACTGAGCCACCCAGGCGTCCCTATTTTTAAAAAAGTTTTACTTATTTATTTGACAGAGAGAGATCACAAGCAGGCAGAGAGAGAGAGAGGAAGAAGCAGGCTCCCTGCCGAGCAGAGAGCCCCATGTGGGACTCCATCCCAGGACCCTGAGATCATGACCCAAGCCGAAGGCAGAGCCTTAACCCACTGAGCCACCCAGGCGCCTGAGGAGGTGACATTTAAACAGAAATGACAAAAGAATGTTCCAGGAAAAGGAAACATGTGAGCTGAGCACTTTAAAATAAGAGCAAACCTGCTGTGCTCGCGGAGCAGAAAAAAGGCCATTGGGATTGAAGTCCGAGGACAGTGTGGGAGATGACACTAAAGAGGTGGTCTGGGATGGCCTATAAGGCTTCACAGGCCAGCAAAGGAGTCTGGGCTCTATTCTAAGTACAATCAGAAGACATGGAAGGATTCTGAGAAGAGAAGCTGGTATGTTGTGATTTATGTCACATTAGCTGTGAGGAATAGGGAAAAGAGTAGAAGCAGGAAAACCAACCAGAACACTATTATAGGAGACCAGAAGATGATATTTGTATTAGGTGGTGGCAGTGGAGATCAAAAGAGACATATTTTGGAAATGTTTTGGAGGTAGAGTTGATCCGAATTCTTCATGGAGTGGATATGAGAACTAAGGAAAAGAGAAGAACCAGGAGTATCTACATGCTTTTTGGCTTGAAGAACTAGTGCGTGGTGATGACATTTGTTTGAAGGAGAAGGCTCCAAGAATGAAGAATTGTGTATCACTGTAGTATTTCCTCATTTCCTTATGCAGCCTTTACCTTACAGACCATGATTTTACTCTTTCCCCAATACCTATTTTCCTTCCCTACTTGCCCTATCGTCCTTATGCAAAACAACTACTTCTATCTACTTCCTCTACTCCCATCCACTCCTTAATCCATTATAATCTGATCCTATCCCCATTATCCCAATAAACTCCTTCTTGCCAAACACAATGACCTCCTTGTCCCAAAATCCAAGTCCTTATTTTTCTTGACCTTTCTCTAGCATTTAATACTGTTGACATTTCCTCCCTTGGCTTCTCTGAAACAACTTGTTTCTGGTCCTCCTAACCTCTATGGATATTCTTCCCCTATAGCATTGCATCCTCCCCCCCACCCCTTTTTTTTTTGGTCTCATCTTTCAAATGCTGGCATTTAAATAGGTTCCAGAGTAGGTCCTCTTCTCCTTTTGCTCCCTCTTTTCTCTTGGGGATTTCATCTTGGGGATTCCATCTACTTCCATGAGCTATCACTTATTCTGATGTCCTCATCATAGATCTCTTGAGTTCTAGACTGTCCTGTTCAATTATGTATAGACAGCTTCACTTTGATATCCTCACAGAGATTTCAAACTCAACACTGACAAACTCAAACTACTTACCTTCCCTCCTCAACCAACTGTTCTTCTTGAAGTCCCCATCTTAGCAAAGGGTACCACGATCCTCCCATTTACCTAAGCCATAAGTCTCTTATTCCTTCATCTTGCAAATATAATCAATAATAAAATTCAGTTGAGTCTGTCTTTAATATTTCCTGAATCCTTCCCTTTTCTCCATTTCCATTCTTGCTGTCTATATTAAGATGTCCATCATTTCTTTTCCTGTAATACTAAAACAACCTCCTAACTAGTCTCCCTGTTTATAGTGTTTATAGTGTTAATCACCCTAATAAATTATCCAAATTATCCAAACTGGAGTGAACTTCTTTCTAAAATGGACATTTGATCACTTCACTGTGCTCCTTCAAATTCATCGGTGGCTCTCCATTGGCCTTAGGGTAAGTTGAAACCTCTTAGGAAGGTATGCAAGACCTTTCCTAATACAAGACCTTGTTGATCTTTCTTGGTATGTCCTTTAGAACTTTTACCACATATTCATACAATGCACTTAGTGAGACTCTCTACCACTTGCTGGGCACTGTCTCTCACCTTCAGCTCTCTGGGCACAATTTTTACCAGGACTTTACACATACTACTTTCTTTGTCTGGAATACATTTCTCTTTAACTTGCCCACTTATCTGGATTACTTCTACTTATCCTTCCAGACTCATTTCCAAACTCATCTTGTCTGGTGAGGGACCCTAACTAAACTCAGGGTTAGGTACCCCTCTAATAAGGTTCCTGTTGATATCATCTCACTGTTGTGTGAGTAGCCATAACTCATCTATCCCCTCGTTATCCTATAAGGTCCTTTAGAGCGGGCTGTCCTATTCAGTTTTGTATTCCCAGTGCCCAGCACAGCCCCGGCACATAGCAGGCACTCAGTAACAAGTGAATAAAATCACAGTCAGTTCTTTTCTCTGTGGCACAAATCTCAATTTCCTCATGCTACTTCTTAACATCTTCAACTTGTAAAATTTGGAAATCTGTGCTAGATGTATTTTTGCCTATCACTAATTAAAATAGAGACAAATAGATTATTATCTCCATGAGGATTCGGTTGATTATTTATTTCTTGTAGAGCTCTTCCTCATCACTCTGTGGTTTTGTTCATTAAAGTACTTGGGTTAACTATATCTGAAATGACTGAAAGATCTTTCCATACACTTTTTATATTCCTTCTCTTATCCTGTTGCTTCTACACCACCACCAGGGAACCAGAGATTCAGTACATTGGGAATAAAGTTGATTTTATTTTGGTTGTCTGACAACTGGCACTAAAAAATGATGTATCAACAGCAAATCACTTCCCATTATGATCTCCCCCAAGGTCTCTATGGATAGGCATTCCAGTTTCAGTGTTAAAATTTCACATTGCAAAATCCAGCTAAAATTGAAATTTTTATGTAGTGACTTCAGTGTAATCACAGAACTTTATGAATGGAAGGAACCTTAGAGATCTTTAGTCCAGCACTTTCATTAAGCTTCTCAGAGGAAACTGGTGAGGAGACCTATAATGGCTTGCCCAAGGTCATCCAGTTTAGAGGACAAGTAGGAGCAAATTTCTGTCTTTCAGTTGACCGATCTTTCTACCACGCACCCTTTTATTTTCTATCTAAAAATACTATCTACATCAGAACCCACCTAATGTTTTACATAGGGCTTATTTTTATGATATTGCCTTTGTGGTATTCTTGTCATTAAAAGAAAGGACCTTAAAAAAGAAAGCAAGGCTGTCTCGTCCAGGTGGAATTGGTAAAAGAGACAATTAGTACATAATGTAATGGGCTCTTATTTGGAGGGTAGCCATGTCATCACATTCTGTTCTCTGAGCACCCCAACTAACCCAAGCTTATGTCTGTTTCCAGGGCCTGGATTCCATTCAATTCCATGCTTTATTTAATCTAAATGATTTCCCCGGCTTCAATGTGTATTTTTTTGAGCTTCATTTTAGAAATATCATACTTAAATCTGCTCTGTGCTTGAGTTTGTTTTAGTTCTAACGCTGAGGAACGAGGATTCTGAGTAAAAGAAATAAAGATGATGGATTTTTCTAGGCTTTACATTTCAAGAATGGCTTTCTCATATGGCAACTGGAAGTCTAATTTATTCCTTAGATGATGACGTTTTCCACGGGAATCAGAATTTAATTGGGATAATTTGTTTTCACGGAAAGCACAGATTTTCTTTCCAAGAGGATCGGTTTGATAATGTTTTACCAGCTAGTGCACGGAGACCAAATATAAAACAGTTCTGAGAAACAGGAAGTGAACTGACTGGTCTAGTCTGCGTGTCCCTGGCAGTGACGCAAATACAGAAATCAAATTAGGAAAACAAGATATGTGGGTGTGAGGCAATCGATAACAATCCAGGATGCTACAAAGCAAGGAAGAACGCCTTGAACCAAATGCCACTCATTTTAATAACACCCTGAGAACTTTGATTTCCAGTGAACATGCTAGTGGTTAGGGAGCGGGATGAGCTTGAGTTCCCTAGCAACAGCATGTGCTTTTGAGACCGTCATTAGCCTTTCAGTTAATCCCGCCAACCCCTTACTTCTAAATGTATGACTGACATTAAAAAAAAAAAAAAAGAAAGAAAGAAAGAAAAGGAATGATATTTCAGAAAGTGCTTTGAAATTCCCAGGAGCAAAATGGGAAGGCATTAAAAGAAAAAAAAAAAAAAAAAAAAGTTGTCCTGAGAATTGTTCTCAGGTAAAAGAATTCATCATATGGGTCCACCCCGTCCCCACATTCACTGTTCTCGGTTCTCTGTTTCTGAATCCCCTGTGGGTTAAGGGCAATGGAGGGGAAATGGCTGAGAGTTTAAGGCAGTCCCCTCCTGCAACATCCATCACAGTAGGAAAGCGGGGTGAATAGTGGGGTGGGCAGTTTGTGTGGGGCGAGGCCGGAGGGAGGTTAAAGTGGGAGGGAATGTAACACCCAGGTTTCTTTCCCCTTTATGCAGAATAAATTATCCTGGTGGAAGGAGCCTGAGGAAGGAGGGTGGTGAGAGGGAATGAAGCTATTTTTCCTATTGATTGTTTAATTGCACCAGAGGCTGTTCGTCCGAGGCCGCTGGCCAAGAGCATTATTTTGGTGGCTAAAGTGAGGTTGGGCAGGTTTCCATCCCCTTCCTTAGTTTTAAACAAGACGACCCACAAAGCGCAGCCGGGCTATAGGAATATGGTGTATGCTGACTTTTGCTACTCAGCTGTACCCTAAAGCGCCAAGCCTGATGGGACGATGGTTCTCAAACCCTGAATCATTGCTCTAGCTCTGTTCGGGGTTCGGGATGCACAGCTCTTCTTTGTAGCCTCGGTCAGCTTCGGGGTGTTATTAGAATGGTAATTATTGCTGCGTTTGGCTGGTCATCCCTATTACGGCCTGGGTCCCTTTTGACTAGACACTGGCTCCTTCAGTTTGGCCGAGTGACTCCTAGTTCTCCCCGCCTCCCCACCTACCCCCCCCCCCCCATTCCCCCTGCGCGCTCCCTTCCCAAGGCGACCACCTGCGCCGCCCCACTTACCATCTGCCCCGAGGGGAGGGCCCCTCGGGGTAGCGGTGCCCTCCCAGCTCCCGGGCGGCTCTGGGGGAGCTCGGTGTTTGCCTCCAGCCCTTCGCTACCGGAGAGATCAGGTTCCTCCCCTCCTCCCCTCCAGCTCCGGCCGCCGCCGCCGCCTCCTTCTTGCATGACACAGCAGAACCGCAGCTGCTGCGGCGAGTCCCAACCATCCGCCCAGGAAGCGCCGCAACCCGGACTCGGGAGGGGCGGAGGGGGGGCGAGGCAGGGGCCACCGCCGAGGGGGATTTTTGCCCCCACTCTGCACCGCACACTTGTTTCCCAGCCCAGGGGCATGGGAGCAAAATCGGGCTAAAGTCGACCAGGCCGAGCCGTTGAGGAATGCTGGGGTTTGGCGTCAGAAGGGATGGGACCCGAGAAGAGGGTGCGAAGGAGACCCCAGTAGGGGCAGGACACTGCAGGTAAAGAAGGGAAAGAAGAGGCCGAGAAGTCAAGGGCCAGGCTGTGAAGGAGAATAAAGGAGGTCAAAGAGAGGTAAGGAGGGAGAGTTGCTGAGAAGGGAGACGGAGCTGGGAAAGGGGGGTGGGGGAAGCTTGCAGGGCAGGGAGGACTGGGAGGGAGTACTGGGGGAGGCCTGAGCTAAGTACCCAGGCAGTATGGGGGCTGAATTGGGAGGCAAGGGCACAGAAAGGGAAAGGGATGGAAGAATGAGGCACTGGATAGGTAAAAATCGGGGGCAATATTAGAAGAGATGTAGTGGAGATCATTCATCATGGCTGATGAGGTAAACTGATGAGGTGGGAAAAGATATAGTTGAGGAAGAGCCAAAGGAAAGGATGATCTTCCATCCCACCCTTTAGTTTACTGAGAAGTTTTTCATAATTCCGCCAGTACGCACAGGGAGTTTTCCTTAAAATGGAAACGCATGAACTAAAGCATGGAAATAGCTGCTTCTCTTAGCTTTACAGCATAAAATCTCCATGGTCCACAAAAACTTTGAGGCAGAGATTTGGGATTTAAGGCACAAGCACTTACAGGGGTTGTGATTCAGTAATGCCGAGGGCACCCAAAACTGGTGTTACAGTTTCCACACAACACTGAACTTGAATAAGTCAGAGTGTTTGCTTAATGTTTCAGTTAAATGCACTGGAAATGATGACAAAGTTATTGGCTGAAACTATCCTAAAAATGCACCTGCTTTTTCTTTCTCTCCGTACTCACACATAGATACATTTATATAATTTCTAGTGTCTAGCTTGTACAGTATGATTAAGGGAAACATATGTTTTTGTGATTATTTTGTTTCCCACCAAAACACAAGCTACGCATTTTACAGCAAACCAGCTGCTTCTCACCATTTGAAAGAATGTGGTCAGAAAAGTAATGCAAAAACTGCCACTTTGGTTTTGTCTGTACCTTCCAGGTCATATCTTCGTACCTCATTTCCTGACACAAACAAGTTTTTACTGTTGTCAGCAACAAAGCCCTAATATAGCTGCGGAAGAGAAAAACTGCATTGCATTTAGCCTCCTGCAAGAATCATCAACAGTTACTGGAGGAATGTAATTCCAGAAAGCTTTAAAGCTGGTGGTGATGGTAATTATGTATCAAATGCCTGATTCTATTTCTGTTATTATTGTTTTGTCATTTCTGTTCTACCCAAGAGCTGGCTGAACTCGCAGGGAGAAATCCGCTTTTTTCTTTTAGACTTTGTAAAAATTAATCAGCCCCGGTAGAAAACTCATTGCTCTCGGGGAGAATAAAGTAGGAGCCACGAAATGTCATTTTAGCAGAGCGTGGGTTTTGCGACTGTAGGAAAGGATTTAAGGACGCGCCTTCTGTTCGGTTTCCTATGTAACGAGCAAAGGCTACACGCACGCACAGACGCCACAGCTCCCGGATGCTGTGGCTCCCTTATCTGGGCTTCTGCAGCTCCAGAAGCCCCTTCGGGATGCTGCGAGGGGCTCCCGGTCGGTGGTGGTAGGAACACTGCGGCCGCCGCCGCCGCCACTCCTGCCGCTGTTGTTGCTGCTGCAGTCACGTGGGAGCCCCTTTAAGTTTCCATAGAGAGGCCTCTCCGGTGTCACATGATGGACATGATATAATGAAACAACGTTGTGGAGAGGAAAGCATTAGGGGAGCCCACGGCTACAAAAACAAGTGAGTGAGAAGAGGTGGGAGGAAGAGAAACTACGCCACCTCCCCTGCAGCCGAGCCGCACGCAGCAGCCAGCGAGAAGTGGGCGACGCCGGGGGGCGGGGAGACGGGGTCCTCGGCCCCGGCCCGGGGACCCTGCCTACCGCGGACAGCACAACTTTTAGCCGGCAGCCTCGGCCAGCACCGCACCTGTCTCCGGAGCCTCCGCCGCTCCTCGTGACGATCCAAGGGAAATTCTAGAAGAATACGCTCTACAGATATACATGCGCATCATTTTCCTCCTTGCGTCTCGCTCTAGAAGGAAAGAGAAAGGGATTCGAGCGGCTGCGTGCGTTGCGCCCCAAGGTAAGTTCTGGAGGGTGGGGAGAGCCGGCCCCGCAGGACTTCGGTGGGGATTTTGGTCTCCGCTGAGCCCTGTCGAGGTGGCGGAGGCATCCCCTCGCTGCCGGCGACGCGGATGGGTCGGATGGTCCAGCAGGAACGTTTCCACTGTGGACTCTGTTATTTCCTCTTTCGCACGCCCGGCGGTCCCACCCTCGGACTCCCCGGGGCGCCTGGCCTCCCCCCGGAAGGGGCCGCGGGTCACGGCCGGGATGTTGGGAAGCCGGGCGAGGGAAGGTAGGGGTTGTGGCGTTGGCCGGGAATGCCGTGGCGATTTCGCCATGTTTGTGTTGCTAAGAGCACTTTTTCCCCCTTTGAGGTGGCTTGATGCCACATGGCTCCTCCAGAGCTGCTGCCGGGTTGGGAGAGAGAGAGAGTGAGAGAGAGAGAGAGAGTGTGTGTGTGTGTGTGTGTGTGTGTTTTCAATGTCCGCATTCCAGCTAATGTTGCGCAGATAAAATTCAAACTTGAGGTAAACAGAAGAGGAGGAGGAGGAGGGGGGAGGGAGGGGGAGACTGTTTCCATTTCGAGATCCCACCTCTTCACTCCGCGGAGACCAACATCCCGAATGCAGAGAGCACTCGCCGGGTTCTCCCACCTACCCCACCTCTGCTCTCCAGCAGAAATCAGGCGGCGGGGGGCGGGGGGGGGAGGGGGGAGGGAGTGCTCGCGGAGGACGCGGCGTCTGGGTTCTGAAAGGGAAAAATACCCTTTGCACTCAGGCCTTCGGCTACCTCCTTTTCGCCGGGAGGGACGGAGGATGCCTCGGATTGCTCTGGGGCGGGGGAACTGGAGGACTGCGCTCCCGGGAGGGGCGGGGGGTGCCTGCCCCTCACACTCCTCCTTACTTTAGGGGACTAGACTGTCTCGCTCCCACCCCACCCCACCCCCGGCGCAGGTTCCTGCAGGCGGGCTGGGTGGGTCTGCAGGTGTCCAGAGGGCCGGCTGCGTAGCAGGTGTGTGGTGGGCATTTCTATTTTGTAAGTCTTGCATTGGTGGGACGACGTGGATGGGCAGAGCTGCGTCTTAATTTTTTTTTTTTTTCAAATTAGGGAGAAAAATCAAGACGTTACATCCCACTCCTCCCGTTTTAAACACTGATTCAGCTCGAAGCTAGGCTGAAGGGTGAGTGGGGATGTTTAAGGGTGAGGGTGAGCTTCGTCATGTGGAAAACTAGGCATCTGACAGCTTGTGGCCACCACCCCCGGCCCCGGGCGGAATGCGGCCTGGGTGGTCCGACAGGGGTGGCGTCCCACCGGGTGGGAGCCGGCGCCGGGTCCCGGAGTGTGCGAGGGTCCGTAGCCCTTGTCGCCGGGGACTGCCGGGGACTGCCTGGCCGGGAGGCGGCGGCCACGTGAGGGTGGTCTGGGTGGTCTGTGGAAGCGCTGGAGCCCAGAGATGGGTGTGAAGTGCGTAGCACAGTCGTGCCGGGGGCGTACACGAAACACCCGTGGGCGGGGGGGGGCGCGGAGGAGCGGAGACTCGCGCGGGCCCGACCCCGCAGCCGTGGCGACGGTTTTATTCCGAGCGGTGGCCGGAGCCGGGCGCCTTCCCCGCTGAGCCGGCGGCCCCGGGCGCGGGTGGGTGCGCACTTCACAGCCCTCTCCCGGGAGACCGTTTCCGGGCGGGGTCCCTGGTCCCGAGCGAGGGCTGTAAACAGGGTGGCGCCCTCTGCCCTCCCGCCCCCGGCCTGCCGGGGCGCGCGGCCGGCGGCGCCCGGAGCGGCGGAGGCGCGGCCGCGGGGCTGGGCAGTGGCGGCGGGGGCGCGCCCGCTCCCCGCCGCCCCCGCGCGCCCCCGCCGCCTGCCCGGCCGGCCTCTTCTGTTTTTGTTTTGATGGAGCCCGCGTGCAGCTGGCGCGTGTCGAGTCACGTGCCGTGGGCGGGAGGGGGCTGGGGCGCGGGAGGCGAGGGCGCGGTGACGCACGCGTCCGGAGGGCCTGGCGCCCGCGGGGGCTGCGGGGCGAGGGGGCGTGTGCCCCGGGCAGATCCCGGTCGTGCGGGGTGCCGGGGGCGCATCTGGTGGGGTTCGTGGGAGTTGATGCGGGGTGAGCGCTGTTCGGACGTGGGTGTGAATCCCACAGCGCTTCGAGCTCGTCGTCACAGCATCTAGGCGAGCCTCCTCCAAGCGGGCGGTGGGGGGGGGCTGCGCTGATTCGGTCGGAGATCGAGCTCGACCTTACCGGAGTTTTCTGTGGACACGTAGAGATCTGTATGTGGTTCTTAATCCTGCTTGAAAATTACAAACAACTTGAGAGCCGGAGAAAGAACTGCGTTGCCTGGCCTTGCCCCAAGGCCAGTTGAACCCAAATCCAAATAGGGCCTGGGCGTATTTAGGGGGGAAAAAAAAATCTCCCTCGGTATTTTTGACGCACAGTGAGGGGTGAGAACTTACCGAGGTAGTGAGCTTGATGGAAGTGAAACCATCCCTTGTTAGGGATGAAATAGTAAAAATAGCAGACGTAGTTAAGAGTTGATCTGTCACTAGAAGGGTCACTGTGTGTCGGCATGGTGGCTGCGCAGATTGGGATACTTGATGAAATATTGGCATTCCCTATCTTACAGTTGGGAAATGGAAATTCAGGAGGAAAATAAAAGTTGGCCAGTGACAACCCGTGACCAGTACCCAGGGAGGCTGCCTCTGGACCTCAGGCTTCGGACCGTGGCTTATGCTGCTGGAATTAGGCCTTTACCTAAGGGCCCCATCCTTGTGTGACTAGGAATCCTTCTCTGTTTGCCTACCAGCCTGCGAGTTTAACTGCGTGTATTTAGTGTGTACTTTTATTTGCAAAGTGTTGCTAGTATTGAAGGGAGGAGAATCCCTTGGTGAATTCGTTAAGGCCCATAGGCTAGGAACATTTACATGAAGTCTGTTGTGAGGAGAGTGGGATCCTGGTACTGTGGAGAGAACAGATTCTATGGAAGTGGTTTTGTTTTGAGATGTGAGGGTAGGGGTAAAGGGAGGTGCCCAGAAGATGCAGGTATCTTCGAGAGATTTACATGAGCAGACACAGAAGTCCTTCAGGTTCCTACTAATGATTGTTGTCTGCTATCCTCAGCTGTGTAGCACACAAGCACATTACCAAGTTTTAGGGATTGGTTTTCACGTTCCTTGCAGTTAGGGTGAGGAAAGTTTATGGACCCACACAGGCGAGACCATCCTCGTAGACATGAGTGCATGGGGCTAGCATGGAAATCGTCTCCCTCCTGTCATCCTTGTCTTTCTTCTCCATTGGAGCCACTTTGGTCCAGCATTGCCTAATCAGTTGTGGTTCCTTTGCACCCCTCTGCATAGGGGGTTCCTCTGCCTTTTGAGTTCCTTCTTTAGGAAATTTCCTCTGGTTTCCCCTCAGAAAACACTTCAATACCCTCCTTGTGTTAGCGCTGTTTTGTACATACTTGTGTCACTGCATTTATTACAACATGTCACACCGGTTTTGTTTACACGTCGGGTGACCCCTCCTGCTAAATTCATCTTGTTGCAGGTGGAAGTGGTGGGGAGTGGTTATTGTTGACCTGGCAGACACGTAGGTTTGCTGGATCCGTCTGAATTGAAGTCGTGTTGGGAAAAGACCAGGTTTTGGTCTGTGTCACCCACCTGGCAAGAGGCTGCTGTATGGAACAGCACCATTACCGAGAATTTGCTTATGGTTAGTCTAGTACTTGATGAGTAAATGTTTAGGCTAAGGTTGTTGTGCCTTTAAAAGGAAAACCTTGATTCCTTTTTTTGGGCCCAACACTGCTTCCCCTTTATAGATTCCAAGGTGTTTACTGGGTAGTATTTTGGACCCATGTGAGGCCTTCGTATTATAGAGCATTTGTTTGTGTGTTGTGTGAACTTCTCATGTAATTCATGAGGACTCTTTTTTTTTTTTAAGAAGCAGAATGTATTGATTATGAATAATTATAATTAGGAGTAGTTACAAGGCTGGTGGATTCAAGCCCTTGGCCTGTAAACTAAGTGAAAGTGCCTTAAGCCTAATCACTTTCTCTAAGATGTATTGTGAAGAGCAGGTTCTGCATTTGTCTTACTGGCCATTGTATCCCCCGTGCCTTGTACAGTGCCTGACACATAGCAGGTGCTTATAATTATTTGTTGAATGAACGAATGTTCAAATAACTTAACCCCTCTAATTTAGCTTCAGAAGTTATGTTGTAGAGCCGGAGAGGGGGCTGAGTAGCAGTAACTAACCTGAATTTACTGTTCCTCCAAGGAATGCTGTCTTTTCAGGGGCACAGTTGTTAGTTCGGTGACTCTGATTTCTTCCCTGTAAGATAAGTGGCAGGACTTCTTACTCTTTCTTAATAACAGAAGAATAAATCACAAGAAGATTTGGGGGCTCAGGTCACAGAGAGGGAGTTGGAAGTGTAAATCATATTGAAGGAGTTCCTTACATTGCCTTGTGCGCTTGTCCAGGATACTTCTTCAAAGAACTAAAATCAGGCACCCTAGCTGTGTTAGAAAATTTGGTTTGTAAAATGGAAGGTGATTATGTATGTTAATAGAGTCTGAAGAGAATTCTGAAAATACATCCAATGTGGCATGACGTGGAGAAAAGAGCTTCAACAGGAGACACAGGAACGGAAACATTTATTTCTTAAATCTCAGTCCGCGGTAATCCTAACACTGAAGTTATGAATTTCTGAAAGGGGATACTTAAAAATGTAAATAGAAACATGTTTAGTGATATAGATAACCACTACTACACTTTGAAATGCTTAGGCAGAAAGGTACCATACCCATCAAACATCTGTTGCAAAGGCGAGCCCTAAGGCCAGAAGTTGTAGATTTCATTTTATGTGGTAGGTGCTGTATTGGTGGGTTGATGCGGAGCCTGATATGTGGTCGAGTGCTCGTAGAAGATGGCGCAGTGGCTCTGTGCTCTGCGTCAGACTCACCTGCCCTGTGGTGTGATGTATGGCTGGATTACAGGCCTGTCCTCGTGTCTGGGATGCAGGCTAGCTTCCTCTCTTTCTGCTAGTGTGTGTTGCACAGATGAAAACTAATTTTATGCTAGCATAAGGAAAACATAATTGAAAATGTAAATCTTTTTTCTTTTTTTAAGATTTTACTTATTTAATTGACAGAGAGAGAGAGAGAGATCACAAGTAGGAAGAGTAGCAGGCGGGGGGCGGGGGGAGCAGGCTCCCCGCTGAGCAGAGAGCCCAATTCGGGGCTCTATCCCAGGACCCTGAGATCATGACCTGAGCTGAAGGCAGAGGCTTAACCCATTGAGCCACTCAGGTGCCCCCAATCTTTTTTTTTTTTAATCACACGATACATTCCAAGATAGAAAATAGGACGTTTCTTTTGGGGGAGGTAGGATGAGAAGGGTTACTTTCTCTTTTAGCACTTTCTGGTCTCTTAATCCTTCGTGGTTGCTCTTTACAGACTTTTGGTGTCAACGTCATTGGTGGTAGTGGGGGTGGGAAGAAGCCCCCAAGCCCAACCACATGTCCCATAAATCCCTGCTGTTGACCCTCAGAACCAAACCAAAATACGACCATAACAAGACAAAACCCACCTCTGCTGTCGGCAACAGAAGTTAACTCAGCCTACCAGTTAAATAAAGTCTGTGAGATTTGAGTTGTGCAGATGTCAGTAATGTGAAGGTTTTTTTTTTAAGGTATTAAATATAAATTATTCAAGACAGAAGAATTTATATGTGTCTGTATAGCAGTAATATAAGAATTCATATTGCAGAAGATCATATGGGACCACTTGGATTCAGATGTACAGTTAAAGAATCATTTTAGGTATATTGAGAACTGTCTCTAGTGACGTTGGTCAGTAGCTTGGTGTAAGAATTGAGGGAAGTTACTGGCTTTGCTTCTTTCTCCTCATTGGAGTGGTTGGATTGGATCGGTGGTTCCCAAACTTGGGCACTCACAATAGGATCACTGAGGGCAGGCTAGACTCAGATTGCCGGACCCCCACCCCAGAGTTCTTACTCAGCGTGTCTAGTGTGGGCCTGAAGATCTGCATTTTTTGCAAGTTTCCAGGAGATTCTGAGGCTCATCAGAGGACCGTATTTTGAGAACCACTGAATCAGATAATTTCTTCTGAAGTTTTATAAAGTGTTTGTGCCCATTTTCCCCCTTTTGCATTTCCCCCCATTTCATTTCTACAACATCGCGTCATTTAAAGATTGCTGTATGGCAAACTGAGTTGTAAAAGTTTAAAATGGATTGAATTAATTTTTATTTTGAGTGTTTCCTGAGAATTCCAGATACTTTACAAAACCTTTGGGTCTGTTGTCAAAACCCAAGATTGGATATACTTACCGAAGAGTCAAGGTCTCCAGTTACAGTATATTGAAATATTCCTCATATTATTAAAAAGAACTATTCACTGTTTCTTAAACCTGAATGTTCTAGCAGATCTAACCAAGTGCTTTTTAATAGACAGCTTTAATAGGGTATGATATATAGCGTATTCCATAGTCGGGAGCTCGTTAAATAAAATGGTGTTTATGAGACATAATTCCTTTCCTGTTATACCTCTGGGTTTGTACACCAATAGTGTGAACCTGGACGCCCTCTGAAGGGAACTGCTTTGCAGAAGAGGCACAGTTGCCTGAAGGAGATGCCCGTCAGGGGGAGGAAGAGTAAGTTGTCACAGCTCGGCCATCCCGCGTTTTGAGAACTTTGGGAAAGAGGGGAGTTTGTAAATGAAGGGCCTTTTGGGCCGGAATCTGGCAGGAAGGCTGTGGAGATAGGAGATGTCCTAAAGCAGCTTTTGCAGGGCAAGCTCACTGTTCTTACCCAGAGTGTGTGTTTTGGCGGTGGTGGAGAGTAGGGGAGGGGGGTTATGGCGAGGGCTTTGTGGAGACTCTAAGGCAGTCTAACAGGTGGTGCTCTGAAAGCATTCCAGATGAACCTAGACTCCCAGGTGCCAAGAGTCAGGTGGACTCAAGGTCTGAGGTGAGCAGAAGTGAGGTTTACAATACATTTTAACGTGAGTGAATTTATTGGAGAAGACGGAAGAGCAAGATTGGGGGAAAAAAATCTCATTTGAGGGCAAGAAGACATAAAAAAAGGAAATGGGGTGAGGAGTAGCGAGTGGGAGAGTAAAAGTGAAAGGTTTTAAATTTTTAAACCGCTCTAAAACTTTTTGTGTGTATGTCGACTAGTTAACAGCACAGGCTTCTTTGTTAGAAAATAAATGAGCGAGTTTTCCTTTTCATTTCCAGTGGATACATCAGAATATCACCAGATGCTATTATTTGATTCACATCGCATGCCTTTCCAAAGTTATTCCCAGGATGCATGCAGCGCTTACTTTTTTGGATTGCTTTATGATCGCTAACTTGTTTAAATCAAATTCCTGGAAGGTACACATAGTGTTTATTACTGGATGTATTTTATGGATTAGGAAACAAATCATTTGTGTAGCACAGGCCACAAATCTGGGCTGAGACCATGAGATCTCACTGCTTTCCGTGTCTACTGGTTTTAATTTTTACCTGGATATTCTCTGTTTTCTAACTGCTTTTACAAAATGACTGAACTTCCAATCTTAAAGTCGAGTCAGCATCCGTATAATTGATTTTAGACTATATTTCTTGGAAAGGGCCTTTGATTTGGATCTACAGTTTATTAATTTGAAAGGGACTACATGTGATTTGCTGCTAGTCATTTCTTGACTCAAATATCTGTGACTTAATCTTCATAACTAAATCTGTGAAACTGTTGTGTGTTCTTTAGACTTGATGGTTTGAGGCTGGGGGTTGGCAGTCTGTATGGCAGGAGTGCTGGGGATGGCCGCTGGGCCAGTTTTCACAGAGGAGCAGTGGGAGGTAGGAGGTGCTGCTGTATGATCCTGAGCCCCACCCTCCTTCCTACCCCCTAGGACCTTTTAAAAACCTCTAGTGCTTTAGGTGAAGAGTTAAGACACCTAATACTTTTTCTTCTGTTTAATCACACTGGCACTGGGCAGCATCTTTCTTTGTCCTTCCATCTCTTGAGTTTCCTTTCTTCCAACTTGTGTCATTTGTTTCTTTCACGGCCAGGCATCTAGCTTCTCAGGCTGGCTTCTGGTTGGCTAAAGCCACACTCCCCGCCCCCCTCTGCCCCCCCCTTGGATTTCCTTCATGATCCTGCGCCTACATTTTTCTGTTCTCCCGTCTCCCCTCAGTTCTCATGCTATGGCTTATTTGATTTAGTTTGGTGGAAGGGTGTTAAGGTAGAGCAGTGTTAATAACTGTAAGAATGATTAGTGGGTACCTGCTTGTTTGGAGAATGTGCTAAATGCTTCATATTTCTTCCTTTCTGTCCCTAAAATGGTGTGATTGAGTTGTGGTATGATTGTAAACCCTCGTGGGATTTGAGCTTTTTGAAAGGTCCCTGTTCATCAGGACTGGGGTCCAGAGGGGTGTTGCTTCTCAGCCCTAGGATCAGGAGACCCAGGACTCCTTATTTTAGACTGCCTGCAGTGTGGCTGGCCGCCTTTTTCCTTCAGAAGCTTACGGATGCATCTCAAGGGAATCCTTCTCTATACTTACTTGTGCTGTTTACATCAGAGTACCTGAAAATTGAACCCGAACACTCTACTTTGGAAAGGTTGTTGACCCCAATTTGGAAGATTTCTCTGCTTTTCATCTCCATGGTGGAGGCACTGGGCTTCTAAAGACACCCCTTCCTTGATGGCTCCCTAGAGGAGTTTCTGGGAACCTGCTTAATTCTTCTGTTCTTGAACAACTCATAAAAAAGGGCTACCTCAGATCCTTCTCTTGCTAAGTTGTACTCGGTGTGTGACCTTGAGTGCTTGTTTCCTGCTTCTAGGGGAATTTTTGTTAGTGCTGAATCTTTTGGTCATGTTCATAACGAAGCCAAGCTACTTATCTGTTCATTGTCAAGGCCACTGACCGTTGTTTTGCTTTCTGCTTTTGCATTGATGCATCATGCATTCATTGCATGTACTGTCCATTTTCTAAAAATCTATGATTATCTTTTTTGTTTCTTTATGTTTCCAGAGAGATTAATCATCACTATGCTAGGAACACTTACTTAATCAGCTCTGTCCTTAGTGTTGTTCATAGTCCTTCGGCTTTTCCGAATTTTCTCTCTCTTTTTTTTTTTTTAGTTTTTCAGAATTGTATAATACCTAATTCTTATAGCAGGCTCTATCCCAAAAGAATTTGTGATGACTCTTCCATTTTTAGGGATTATTGTCTAAAAATGCAGGTATTTGATAGCAACAAGCAAAAAGCATTTTTAAATAGAAAGCCATTTATAGCCTTTCTTCGGGTTTTATCTTTGAAATCTGTGGTCTATTTTACGCCTTTTGGTTTGTGAACAGTTACTGTGCTTTGCTGTGTTTGTAAGCCTCTCCTCTTTTTTTGAGACAAAAGATATCAAAATCCTACTTTCTCCCATTCTTAAAGGGTTCAAAGTTAGGATTTCTTCTGCTACTAATTTAATTCTTCTGAAAAGGTACACAGGAGTTTGCTCCTTGTAATTTATCTTTGTCACTGTAACTAGCAGTCCTGGACCAGGACTTCATAGGTTTAACGAATCAGTACCTTATTTAGTCATTTCCTGTCCTCTCCAGAATATTTTTCAATAGCAGATCATTTGCGATTGTAAACAACAGAAATATCTCAACAACAGATTTGGTTTAAAAAGATTTTATCCGTTTAAGAAATCATACCGTACCATAGCTGAAGAACATTTGCTCCTGCGTGTGTGTGGGAAGGGTGATGGTGGTATGGTTTCCTGGCTTGTTCTGTGTCTGGTGGTCCCAGCCCATTAACCCAGGAAGGGCCCAGGATCATTAGAGGACATTGGCAGTGAGACTCTGCAAGGGACTGGATGTCCTCCTTCTTACTGTATGTTCCTGTTTTGCAGAGTCCTAGTTGTCTGAAAACACTGAATCGCAATTGTATAAATATACAGAGTACTTGCTAAACCATCTTCTTGGATCATTGTGCTCTTTTTGAGTTAAGGGATCTAAGCTCTGGAAAGATTACTCATCTGGAACAGGTCGGGTCCTGGGCTTGCCTGGTAAGATCCAGTGTATTTTGGATTGAGCACTTTCTGTGTTACTTTTCGTCGGAATCCTCCTGATCCTGGACCTAGACTCTAAGGAGCAGAGCCAAATAAATGTATCCTTCCCTGGGCGAACTTTGTGTCCAAAACTAAACCGAAGAAAAACAAATGACACTTAAAGATGTCCGGCACCTTTCTGCACGTTTTGTGTAGTGCGGGCACAGCATGGCCCCAGGATCCTGACGAGCCATTTGGGGCCATTCCTCTCTTCCTTGTTTATTCTCTTTTCTTTCTGTGTTCTCTCTCCACTTACTCCTTTTCTTTCAGGGTTCTTTTTTCCTCGGTTCTACCTTTCCCCTTTTCCCTTTGCCATTCCTGCTGTGGATAGCCTAGTAACACCCTGAAGTTACTGCTGGCATTTTTTTTTTTTTTTTTTAAGCCTGACTAATGGCAGCCCAGAGCTAAATACAAATTTTCTTCTGATAAGTGTGTGTGCCAGTGCAAGCAGTCTCTGAAGAGTTTAATATGTTTACATCGCATATTCCACGTTGGATGGAAAGTATGATGTGAAATATATCTCATAGGGATGTTTAAATTTTGTGCCTAAAGAGCATTCTGCCAAAATTTAGGTAATAGGAACCATATAGATAATGAACTTGAGGATTCCTTTTTATTTATGGAATTTCTGGTAATGTAGCATAATGATTTTTAAGTTGCTTAAGCTGTAACAAAGTTTGGTGTGAAAAAATGTGAGAGTCCAATGGGTATTTAATATGCAACAGTTACTTAAGCTATTCTTTTTTTTTTTTTTTAAGATTTTATTTATTTATTTGACAGACAGAGATTACAGGCAAGAGAGGCAGGCTCTCCGCGGAGCAGAGAGCCCGATGTGGGCCTTGATCCCAGAACCCTGGGATCATGACCTGAGCCGAAAGCAGAGGCTCTAACCCACTGAGCCACCCAGGGGGCCCTACTTAAGCTATTCTTAAAGATCTGAGCGTCTTCTAGCTCTACACGGGACTCCAGAGCTAATTGAATCACGGGTCTTGTTCTATAGATAAGGCAGTATACTTAATTTTACATGCCCAGTTAGTGGCGTAGTTGATGACAGCTCAGTCTTCCACATCGCTGTCCACTCTGCTTTTTTGGACAGAAAGTTCGATTCATGAAATTTCAAGGGAAAATGGGCAGAGAAGGCTGAGATGAGTATGTGTATTCTTTTTTTTTTTTTTTTAAAAGATCTTATTTATTTATTTGACAGGGAGGGATCACAGGCAGACGGGGCGGGGGGGGGGGAGCAGGCCCCCTGCTGAGCAGAGAGCCCACGCGGGGCTCGATCCTAGGACACCAGGATCACGACCCAAGCCGAAAGCAGAGGCCTCAACCCACTGAGCCACCCAGGTGCCTCGAGTATGTGTATTCTAAGCCTAACTTGACTTGAATTAATTATTTAAGAGATGAGGTGCTTAACCCCTCAGGATCCCAGTTAATGGATGGTTGTATTTTAAGGTCCCTTCCAGGGCTGTGACTTGTACTCTGGTGAGAAAAATGAAATAGATTTAGATTTTTTTTCCTGTTGTGCATTTCTGCAGTTTCAATTTGTGTCTTATTTTGAGTAGATAGCTTTCCTTTTTTTTTTTATTTAGTCGGTATCATTTGTGTATTTTATTGTGAGTGAATCAACTTTTCCAAAGTATATTGTCATTAGACACAGGTGGATTTTCTTAACGTGACAGGTGCTTCTGTATTCAAGTGTCTTCAGCTTCATCGTGTTTAACTGAAGTAAACACATTTGGAGGCAGGTCTCCCCTAGTTTCAGACTGGCGGGGGGCGGGGGTGAGGGGGGGAGAGTCTGCTTGAGATTCTTTCCCTCTGCCACCCCCCCAACCCCCCCACCCCGCTCTTTCTCTCTCAAATAAATAAATAAATAAATGTTTAAAAAAGAAGGCAATGTCATGTAAATAAGGTTTAAGAGAATTTGGCTCTTCTGATTTCTAGAGTTGCTTTCTTTGGGGTTGTGGAACAGGTTTTTCCATTCTTAGTGGGATAATCTGGCATTGTTTGTGTCAGAGGGGAAACAGTTGTGACAATCTGGACGGATAGGAAAGGTGAGAGGAGTTGAAAGCATTGGAGAAAAAGTTGAAGACACTGGAGATGCTTTCCGAAGAAGAGTGTGACCCTGAGCTCCGAGCCCCTACCTTCATTGCTTAGCAGTAGTTACCATGCCCTTCTTTGCTTTAAAGAAACCCATACTCTCAATTAAACACTTAAAAAAAAAAAAAAGATTTATTTATTTATTTATTCATGAGAGACCGAGAGAGAGGCAGAGGGTGAAGTAGGCTCCCCACTGAGAAGGGAGTGTGAAGCGGGACTCGACCTGAGGACCCCAGGATCACGACCTGAGCCGAAGGCAGATGCTCAACCATCTGAGCCACCCAGGCGCCCTCAGTTAAACACTTTTGAACACCTCTCATGTGCATTGCATTGAGCTGGGTGCTGTGGAACTACAGAAGAATTATCTATAAGAACTTCTTCCTCTAGATGTTTAACCTCTGGCTGGGTCCCCAGTGCATAGACCATGAAAGGAATGAGTGAATGTCTGAGTACCCCGAAGAGTGGTCTTGGCAGGAGAGAGAAGGGAGAAGGGGTGCAGCAGTAGGGAAGGACCCCATGCATGGGAAGGAGCCATGCATGCAGTCTGAAGGACTGGTAGTTAAGGGAGAGCGTGCAGAGGTGCTGTTAAGCTAGGTTAGGACATCAGCTGGGGAGTTGGGAAATGACCATCGTATGTTTTAAGGTGGCAAATGAGGGGACCTGTGAAAGTACCAGAGCCTTTTTACTTCATCTTTTTATCTTGAAAACTTCAAACCTTTAGAAAAACAGTACTGTAAATATTTATACATCCTTGTAGATGCATCAGTTAACATTTTGCTGTGCTTTTCCCCTCACGCTCAGTGTATGTGTGTTTGGAATCAAATGTGGTATGTATATTTATAATATTTTACTTTACCACTTGAATATAAGTTTCAGATACCATGACATTTCACCTCTAAATACCTGTGAAAGAGGACTTTCTTATGTGTCATGACAACACAGTTATCACACCTAACAAGTCTAGCACTGATATAACATCTAATAAATAGAAAATATTTAAATTTGGGAGTAGAATGTGTATTTATCTTTGTTTTTAAAATCAGGAAGGCTTATCTGGCACAACGTGTATTGAATGAATTGGTGGGACAAGAGACCAGAAACACGGAAACTGGTTTGTATATATTTAAAATGTCACATAGAGGGGCACCTGGGTGACTCAGTTGGTTAAGTGTCCAGCTCTTGGGCTCAGGTCATGATCTCAAGGTGGTGAGATCGAGTCTCAAATCAGATTCTTTGCTTAGCCGGGAGTCTGCTTGAGATTATTTCTCCCTCTGCCCCCTCCTCCCCGACTTGCATGCATGTTTACTCTCTAAATAAGTAAAATCTTAAAAAAATAAAAAAATTAGAAGTCACATATAAGGAATTTATGACATATAGTCATAAAAACAGAAAGAGGAAACTCATTATATTCTTTTTTTTAATTATTTAAAAAAATTTATTTATTTATTTATTTGACAGAGATCACAAGTAGGCAGAGAAAGAGGGGGAAGCAGGCTCCCTGCTGAGCAGAGAGCCCGATTCGGGGCTCGATTCCAGGACCCTGGGATCATGACCTGAGCTGAAGGCAGAGGCTTTAACCCACTGAGCCAGCCAGGAGCCCTCCCCCATTATATTCTGATATACTATATTCTTGAATACATTCTTTACTATATTACATTCTATAGAATATAATTTAATATATTCTTTAATATATTCTTGATATAATCTTAAGAAACAAGGCATAAGAGAGTGTAAAAAAGAGAATTTATAAATAGTTGCACACATGTAGACTAATAATATCCCTGGAAGGATAGAAAATGGGCCATAACATTTCATGCCTCGAAGAGAAGGAAGCAGGCAGCTGGAGAATAGCAAGATGTTCCCTTCAATATCCTTTTTTACTTTTGAAGTTTGAACTGTTTGAAATTCAAAAATAAGTAGTAAGAGACTACCTAGTAAGTACTTACTGAGTACTTACTAAGTATTTAGTAAGTACTACTTGCTAGTAAGCAAGCTAGACTTACATGTTGAAACTACTGTTAGCTTTGTAGTGTGCAGGGTAATGCTTCTCTGTGTGTTCTGAAGACAGTTGGAGGCTGAGACCTGAAACAAAGATAGAGAGTGGAAGAAACTTTATCTTTCCAGTTTTGAAGGGAAATCTGCTTTTGTGCCGCTTAATGGGAAAGGGTGCTTAATGGGAAAGGGTGTTTCGTGATATAAGAAGGCATGTTTTTCAGGAATTGTTGGTGCGGGGAAGAGGGACTTGGGTGGGGTCTGATATTCAGGGAGTCTCCACTGTCTTGTGGAGTAGGAGTCTGTATGTCTCTCCTGGAGTAAAGGAGACTATTTCCCTCCTTCAAGTATGAGGAACAGGAAGATAATTTTGTGGTTTGCTTCAGTAGAAAAGTACAGAAGATGGCAAAAGAAGACTCAGAATTTGCATTGTATATATACCTTTGATGATAAAAGATAAGTGTTTAAAAAGCTGCTAAGAGAAAATGAGCAGATGTTTAGGAGTAATGCCTGGTTTTCTTCTTGATTTGTTTTTAAAGACAGATTCTTGAAGATTGTAAGAAGGCTAAAAGAACCTTATTGAGCAGATAGCAGAGATCTATGTTATTAGTAAATTACTTCCATTTGATAGCAACTTGATTATAAAAATCATGTGATGATTTTTACATAATTCCATAGTGAACTTGTGTAATGTTTATCCTTAAAAAAAAAAACACACTTTTTCGCAGTGTTTTGAATTAAGTTGCATGAAAGGTTAAAATTAATTTCAGAGTTGTCGCAGCCACAGTTTATTTTCTATTGTATGAGTAACATAGTTATTGATTAGTACTTGGTGCCTTTTCTTTTGAAGGCCGGTGTTTATTAATCAGTGAGTGTTGAATTGCTCCCGGTGTCCATTAGGTATCCTGTGGTTAATAGAGACAGATAGCCTGCCCCTGATAGATGCTTCTGGAAAGTTAACATTTCAACAGTGGCAGTAAAATACCCATCAGGGAGGGAAGCCGCTGATTGCCAGTCAGGTCTTTGGAGAGTAGAGGAAAGGAGAGGAACTCCACTCTGTTCAGAGTCAGGCCCCCCAGGGTGTGAGACTTTGCAGATGAAGAAATCTGACTTTACCAGTTTGTTCAGAGTCCATGGGGCTTGTGAGACCGAATGATGCTGGCCGGCAGAGCTAAGCAAGCTTCCGGCAGAGCGAACACACCGTGTGTTACTTTGCAGTGGAAGATGTACTAAGGCCAGCTGTAGACTTGTTGAAAGGATAACCTTTGGACCCTAAGTTTACTTGGTGAACATAGAAATAAGATGGGGACAAATTGGAGGTCTTCCACTGATACTTCCATCAAGTTACTGGAATTTGATAGAGGGCTTTTTTTTTTTTTTTTTTTTTTTTAAAACTCTGGGAGCTATTCTGCTTAAAGACTGGGGCCTAACATTAGAGTTCCTTTACTACAGTGTGCTGCTGGATAAATAGGAAGGATTCTTTTCCAGTTCCCTTTGCTAATCAGTTACCAAGGGTCCCAGTGCTTTATGCCGGGTCTGTTCTAGTGCGATGGGGACGCAATAGTACTAATAGTAATGAGTGTTTGGCATATGTGGGGCATTTGGCTCGTGTGTGTTTTTTCTGTTATTCCCTTAATCCCGTAATAGCCCTAGGGAAATAGGTACTATTACCATTCCCACTTTATAGGTAAGAAAATCAGAGTTTAGGAAAGCGTAGGGCTTAGAGCCCAACTTCTGAGCCAGGTAGCCTGACTCTAGAGAACCTTATGCTTTATCCACATGTGATAGAATTTCTTTTGTTCATTTCAGCTTCTTTCCAGTTGTGTTTTCCTTAGAATATAATCATTTTGAGACAAAGTTCTCTCTCTCATCTGTCAAATGAACACTTAGGAAATATAGTTTCTGTGAACATATTTAAGCAGTAACTTAGGGTAGGTTGCTGTTTGTTTTTTTTTTTTTTAAAGAATGCTGATCTTGATTTCCTTATGATAATTTTGAGTAGTTTCATTTAGAAGATGGACCATTAAAAATTAAAAAGGTTAAAAACCCCACAAAGATAATGCAAAGAAGGGTTATTTTTAGATTCACCTATTTACATTTTCCTCTGTTTACATTTGCGCATATTTTCTTGCTCTCTCTATTTTATTTGTATGTATGTGTGCGTCACACATACTTTTTTTCTGAGTTATTTGGGGTGTTACATATTTCATGACCCTTTATCTCTAAAAATTTCAGCGGCAGGCCTTGCGCAGTGGCAGTGTTGTAGCCAATGAGGTTTATCCGAGGCGCGATTATTGCTAATTAAAAATTTCAGTGGCATTTCCTAAGAACAGGGTTTTTTTTTGCTTGCATACAGTTAATACTTCATAAATTTATATTATTAAAATATCAAATCTGTACATATAATGATTTTAGCAGTTGTCCTTTTAAGGATCTTTGTAACATTTTTTTCCTGTGAAAAAGATCCAGGCCAGGGTTCTATATACTATTTAGTTGTCATATCTGTTTAATACCCTTTCATCTGGAGTATTCCCACATATTTCTTTGTCTTTTCTCAGATTGACTTTTTTTTTTTTAAGGTTTTATTTATTTATTTCACAGACAGAGAACACAAGTAGGCAGAGAGGCAGGCAGAGAGAGAGGAGGAAGCAGTCTCCCTGCCGAGCAGAGAGCCACCCAGGCGCCCCTCAGATTGACATTTTTGAAGAATATCCTCATACCTGTCCTTTTTTTTTTTTTTTAAATAATCGACATTTCCTCATTTTGTCTGCCTGATGTTTTCTCATCTTTAGAATCAGGTTATGCATAATGGGCCAGAACTCACTTTTCCCCCTCCTTAATAAGTTTATTCCTTTTCAAAATCAGGAAATTAACACTCGTATAATAATAATATCTAAGTACAGACCTTTGTCAGATTCTGTCAATTATTCCCAAAATGTCTAGAGTAGGAAAATACCAGATCGTATTTCACATCTAGACTTATTTTATCTGGAACAGGTTTCTCAGTCTGAATTTCATGGCACGAATATTTTTGAAGAAGATTAGCCAGTTATTTCCAGAAAGTCCTTCAGCGTTGGTTTGTTTGAAGTTTCCTCACGGTTAGATTCAGGTTTTGCACTTCTGGCAGAAATTGTGTTCTTCCCAGCGCATTGCATTGGAATCACATGATGTCCGTTAGTCCCACAGCTGGTGATGTTAATTTTGATCGCCTGGTTAGGGTACGGTCTACCAGGTCTGCCCGTGTGAAGTTACTCTTTCCCTTTGCAGACAATAACTGTCTTGTGGAGTGGTGTTTTCAGTTCATGTCCTAATGACTCCTCAAACTTTTAGTCATAGGCTTAGAATCCTTGGGTGATTCCTTGCCGGAATCGGCTATTCTTACAGAGTTTGCCCAGTGATGATTTAAAATGTCACCATTCCCTCTTCATTTATTTATTGGTTTTCTCCCACAGAGAAGAGTGTTCCCTTCGCTCTTACTTACTTATATTGGTGTTGATTCATGGATTTGAACTTGAATCTTATTTTATTTATCATTATCGATTTTGATGCTCAAATTGTCCTGGATTGGGCCATTGGAGCCCCCTGAGGCCGGCTCTTGTGCTCTGTTGTTGACATGTCCCTATCATTGTTTGACACATCCTTACTTTGTGGCCTGAAGAGTCCTCCTTGTGAACTTTGTCTCCCTGCGTCCTGAAAGTAAGTGGTCACATCTCCATTCTTCTTTGTGAGAATGCCTGTGTCTCCAAAGCCTTGCCAAGAGTGACTTTTTTTATTTTTTTATTTTTATTTATGTGACACAGGCCGTGAGAGAGGGAACACAATCAGGGGAAGCAGGAGAGAGAGAAGGAGGCTCCCTGCTGAGCAGAGAGCCTGATGCAGGGCTTGATCTCAGGACCCTGGGATCATGGCCTGAGCCCAAGGCAATGCTTAACCGACTGAGCCAACCAGGCATCCCTGAGTGACTTTTTATAACTGTTTAATTTTTGCGAATCTCATGGGTGAGAAGTAGCAACTCAGTGTAGTTTTAATTTCTGTTTATGAATGAAGTTGAACATCTTTTCATATGGTTGTGGGGTATATGTGTGTATGTATATATGTGTTTGTATGTTTTCATGTTTTTTTGTCCGTGTTTCTGTTCTAATTTACTAGTACTCAGTTCTTCAATTTTAAGAGTTCTTTATATATTTTGAATACTGTCTCTTTATCTGTGATATGATGCAAATATTTTCCTCTCATTTTATTTATTGCCTTTGGTTAATAATGGTTTTTTTTCTTGCCATGCAGACTTTATTAAAAATTTTAATGTAATCACATTATTAGTTTTTTCTTGTACTTTCTCTGATTTTGAATCACAGATAGTATGCTTTTCCTTATATCAGACTTAGAGAAGATCACCACTTTTTTCCCTTGGAGTACTTGTATGGCTTCATTGTTTTAGTTAGATCCTTGATTCATTTGGAGTCTATTCTTGTGTATGGTATGAACTATGGATCTAATTTTATCTTTTTCCAGGTGGCTAACCAATTGTTTTAACGATTTATTAAAAGACAGTTTTTGCCCCAGTGATTTTTAGATGCTCTGTTTTTGTTTTTTTAATTTTTGATTTTTTATACAATACTCAAGTTCCATCTGTACTTGGGTCTGTTTCTGACTTTCTATATTCCTGCACTGGTTTGTCTGTCTTCTCTTGGGCCAGCAACACGCTTTTCATTATAGAGTCTTTAGAGTATAATTTAATGTCTGGAAGGACTAGTCCTCTGCTCTAGCATTTTAGGGTTTCCTGACTGATCTTGCACATGTATTTTTAACATGAAGTTCGGTTTCAGTTGCTACCTTCATTAAAAAGAATTGTTGATATATTTGTGTGGTTTGCATTAAATTAATTTACAGCAACTTGACATTTTAAAAAAAAATTTGTCAGAGAGAGAGGGAGAGAGAGAGCGAGCACAGGCAGAGTGGCAGGCAGAGGCAGAGGGAGAAGCAGGCTCCCTGCGGGGCAAGGAGCCCAATGTGGGACTCAATCCGAGGACGCTGGGATCATGACCTGAGCCTAAGGCAGCCGCTCAACCAACTGAGCCACCCAGGCGTCCCCAACTTGACATTTTTGATGTTCACTTGTTCTCTGCCAAAATAAGAAATGTCTTTTTTTTTTTTTTTTTTTTTAAGACTTTATTTGAGAGAGAGAGAGAGCATGAGCAGGGGAAGAGGCAGTGGGGGAAGTGGATTCCCTGCTGAGCTGGGAGCCTGCATGATCATGGGATCATGACCTGAGCCAAAGGCAGATGCTTAACCGACTGAGCCACCCAGGCGCCCAAAGAAGTTTTTGGTTTTAAATAGTCTCCACACCTAGCATGGAGCCCAACATGGGGCTTGAACTCACGACCATGAGATAGAGACCTGAGCTGAGTTAAAGATGCTTAACCGACTGAGCCACCCAGGCGCCCCTAAACAAAATGTTCCATTCTATGTGTACATTAATGTGAGGGATATAAAGACAGCAAAGCTATGATTTATACCTTAAATAACTTAAATATAGTTTTGGAAATCAGGTGTATGTTTATTTATATGCGTTAAAAAATAGAAACATTTCTTTGGTCGGTGGACTTTAAATTGAACCTAAAAGGAAGTGTCGAATGTAGTTTAGTAGAGAGACTCAAGGACATTTCAAGTGGTCATTGCTCAGGCGAAAGTGGAAGCAAGAGCTTGCCATGTCACGTGAGGTCAGTGAGATCTATCTGTTCAGAAGTAAAGTGGGGGCAGGCCATGGAAGGCCTTGAGTGGTCACGGTTTGGGTCTGACCCACTCAGCCGCAGAGGCCTCCTGAAGTAGTAATCTCTTGCCTTGTAACAACTTACCCCTAACGGTAGTGGCTTAGGACCCCGGTAAGCATTTTTATCTCTAACAGTTTCTGTGCATCTGGGATTTGGGAGCAGGAAGCACTGTTGCCGCATTCCACCGCTTAAAAATGAGCCTGTGAATTCAGCCCACGTTCAGGGGGAGGGTGGCGGGGTTCCATGCTTTAAGGACAGGAGTGTCGGAGAGTCTGGCTCCGAGGACGGTCCTCGAGAGAAACTGCAGCTGCGGCGCTAGAGCGAGAGGCGACCCAGCCCTGTTTCCGGTGGCGGCGGCTAGAGAAGTGGAGGATCAGGAGCTTCAGATGTGGCAGACTCTGGAGACAATGACGTTTGAAATGCCTGCATTTGCCTGTGAGATTATTAGAGGTGACAGCAGTTTCAGTGGAGTAGAACAATTTTGGAAATTGGATTATAACATTTAATTCGATGATTAACTTTTTAAGAAGTGCTCCAGGTGGGAGGATGAGTGGCTGGCATGCCTTTAGCTTTTGAGATCTTAACCTCTTTCTTTGCCTCCTTTGAGCACCGCCAAGCCTCCCGGGAAGGGTACTCCCCAGATCTTGGCTTGAGGGATGAAGAAGGATTTTTGCCTCACTTGTTTTCAGAGAATCTTTTGACTGTAAGTGAAGTCAGCTTCCTTTATCCTTCTTTTACTTCACATCCTGTTTTTAACTATTCTCACCTGGGCTTTTCCCCCTCCTCCCTTCCTAGCCCTTCCTTCTCCTTCTCCTGGTTTGTGTGACTTAAGAATCAGTTCCCAGACTGGGAATCACCCACCTTCCCCCTCCTTTAACCCCCCCCCCCCCCCCGACTTCAAGAGCGATTCTGCTACTCATGTTTTGTTAATGGAACTTGTAGGGATGCAGTTAATGCCTACGAGGTGTGGTTACAATTAGCAGTTGACAAATATCCGTGCTAAATTGAGAAGGATTTTTGTTTCCTTGATATTATGTGTCTGTACATGTGTACAATCAGTCTTCACATTAGTAAAATGAGTGTGATAAAATGGAGCAAAAACATGAAAATATTGGCATAGTTTCTGTATGTGACGTAGAATATTTCAAGATTTCTGTAAGGATTTAAGATTAAATGGACCAAGAAATTGCATAGTGAAACACTAACAAAGCCGGAAAGAGTAAATCTTGAGTTTTCTCTACTACATGATGTGATGATGATTATTTTCGTTGTTTTTTTTTTTTTTTTTCTGATAGGGTTGGTTTTCTTTTAAGAAGAACTTCCGTTTCACTAAAGACTTCAAGAAACTAAACAGAATAGCAATAATAAGTATCATTTCAAATCAAAGAGTAGACTTTTTTGCTGCGAGAAAAAGAACTATTCTGATAAGTTCTATTTAGCAAAAAAGATAAGATTGCTCTCAGTCGCATCATCTTTGAATAAATAGGGCGGCATGAGTAAGGCAGGCTCGCTCTGCAGAAGGCATAGAGGGTGAGCATGGGGGAGATGAAGCGGGGCAGGGGAAGGTGAGCCTGAATTCCCGGAGTGAGGGGAGTCTGAGAGATGCTAGTGTGGACAGCATGGGTAACAAGTGGCTCTTGGAGGTACAGAGAAACAGTGGTGTGAAAGTTCTTTCGTGACTTTTTTTTTTTTTTTAAAGATTTTATTCATTCATTTGACAGGCAGAGACCACAAGTAGGCAAGAGAAGCAGGCAGGGAGAGAGAGAAGGAAGCAGGCTCTCCATGGAGCAGAGAGCCCGATGTGGGGCTCAATCCCAGGACCCCGAGGTCATGACCTGAGCCGAAGGCAGAGGCTTTAACCCACTGAGCCACCCAGGCGCCCCTCGTGACTTTTTTTTTAAAGATTTTATTTTTGGGACGCCTGAGTGGCTCAGTGGGTTAAACCTCTGCCTTCTGCTCAGGTCATGACCTCGGGGTCCTGGGATTGGGCTTTGCATCGGGCTGTCTGCTCAGCGGGGAGCCTGCTTCTCCCTCTCACACTCCTTCTGTGCTTTCACTTTCTCTCTCTCAAATAAATAAAATCCAGATTTTTGAAAGCAATCTCTACACCCAACATGGGGCTTGAACTCACGACCCCAAAGTCAAGAATTGCATGCTCCACCGACGGAGCCGGCCAGGCACCCATTGTGAATTTTATTATACCCGTTGTAGCTTTTTCTGTGTGTCAGTGGATGTGAGAGAGAAGGTCAGAAAAAAAAAAGGGGGAGTGAGAAGGGGATGACAAGATCAAAGACTGTGTTGTTTGTCTTCACAAACAATTAAATTAAAATTAAATTAAAGACCTGGATATATTTGCATATGTCATAACTCTTGCTGTTTGTGGTTGGGCAGTTGTCAAAAAGTTAATGTGGTTAATTGGTCTAGTTTCCTTTTCCTGTCTCCCACCCGTCCTATCCCCTCCTCTTTCTCTTTTCTGAGGAGATCTCAGGAAAGATATCTCCCTTCAGGCGTCCGTAGTCCTAGAAGCTTCCTTCAGTGGCTGCTTCCATTCCCCACGCCCCACATTTGGCTGGGCTAGTTCTCCTCCTCTGTGCCCCTCCGTCTCCAGAACGTCCTCCAGAAAGTTATATGCATGCCTGTCGACGTGTTCGTTTTCTTTACTAGACTGTGAGCTCCTCCTTGGGAGGGGTCAAGTCTCACTCTCTCTGTATCCCTGTATCTAATGCGTGTCAGTAAAACGGACAGAGGAATGATTTTCCCGTGCCTTGTGGTATACACACTCAACACCGTCCAGCTGTGTGGCAGGGACATCGCTGAGCGCTGATGGTTGCCTGACCGTAGCCTTAAAGAAATCAGGGTGGACTGACAAGTAAGTAGGCAGAGGTCCTGATGTAGGGGTGCTCTGCCGAGAAGGTCTCGGGGATGGCTGGGAGCAGGAAACAGATTCTGCGATGCTGTGTGGCAGATGTTCTGGGAGAGGCTTCAGGTGCAGGCTGCTCTAGAAGCACGTCATTAATTCAGCCTGGGGAGGTCCTGGGGAGAGTGGCGTTTGACTGGAGTCTTTGAGTATGTGGTTGCTCAACATGTGGAAGAGGAGGAGCGTGGGCCAAGCTGTAGAGGTATGAGGATCATTTTCTGAGTTGTCCAAGGGAAACTTGAAGTCCCCGGGAGCTGGGGAACGAGGTGGGAAGTGGGATCTCTTGTAGCTGTGGGGAGCCAGGGAAGGTTTTAAAATCGGAAGAATGGCACAGATGCGTATTGTATTGTATTTATTTTTTTAAGTAGGCTGCATTACTAGTTTGGATCCCAACATAGGGCTTGAACTCATGATCCTGAGATCAAGCCTTGGGCTTGGGTTTGGACATTTGAGAATGGGCATCTGAATGGTGGTAACTGGCAGACTCTTAGAAACGTGACTCTCCAGTTCCAGAGCAAAAGATACGGAGTGTGGTGTCACACGTGTGAAAGGGTATGATTACAGAGGGAGAGCTAGCTGAGCAGTGAAGGAAGGCCAAGCAAAGGACCTGGGACACCCCCGCATTTAAAGGGCATACTCAGGAGAATGCCGTCTAAGAACAGATTCAGAGAGGGAAGTTGCCAACATCAGATGCCACCGAGAGGTTAGGTTGGGATGAGAAGTAAAATGAGGCCATAGGATTTGACCAAGTCAGAGGCTCTCAATGAGAAAAATTGTAATGCTAGCATTAGAAGCTTCATTTCAACAACTAAGTTCAGTGGGTCTTAATGGGTAGGGAAAATGAATATAGGCCACCTTTTTTTTTTTTAAAGCAATTTAAAATAGGAGGTAGTTTACAGGTAAAGGGCAGCGGGGAAGGATAAGGTGGTGTCCGCACATGCTTGGAAAAGCCATTGCAGGAATGGAGAAAAAGCTGACCAGGGGCAGGTCATGGCATATTGCCCAGCCGTGAGGGCCTGCCTGGAGTGGAAAGCAAGTTGTTCTACCAAATGGTAGAGTTACTGGACTTTTCTTCCATGGCACTCTCTTTATCCTGGGAGCTGGAACAAATAAACTACAATGTGATTATTTATTTTGCGAAATAATGTTTTGTTTTGTTTTTCAAAAGAATTTATTGTAATGTTTTCTTTGTTTTTGAAGATTTATTTGTTTATTTGTCAGAGAAATTGAGAGAGAGCCCAAGCAGGGGGAGTGGCAGGAGGAGGGAGAAGCAGGCTCACTGCTGAGTAAGGAGCCTGATGCAGGGCTCCATCCCAGGACCCTGGGATCATGACCTGAGTGGAAGGCAGATGCTTAATGACTGAGGCACCCAGGTTCCCCTGTTGTAAGTTTTTTTTTTTTTTAAGTACTTTCTGGTATTCTTTATTTGTGTGTGGTCAAATACACATAAGACCTACTGTTTTAAACATGAAAAAATTTACCTTACTTGTAAACGTGCAATTCTGTTAACATTTAAGTACCTTCCCTTTTCGTGTATCCATAACTACCGTCCATCTCCAGAACTTTTGCATCATCCCCAGCTGCAGCTCTGTGCCCATTAAATACCAAATACCTTGGTGAGCCTGGGAGGCTGTTTGGTTACAAAGTGTCTGCTTGGGCCAGGTCATGATCCCAGGGTCCTGGGATCAAGACCCAATCCGGGCTCTCTGCTCCGCGGGGAGCCTGCTTCTTCCTCTCCCCCTGCCTGTGCTCTCTCTCTTTCTGTTGAATAAAATAAATAAAATATTAAAAAACAAATAAACAGAAATCCCTATTTGCTCCCCTTCCCCACCCCAGCCTTTGGCAAACACCATTCTACTTTGTCTGTCTGACTTTGCTCTACAAACCTGCACAGGAGGAATCATACAATATTTGCCCTTTTGTGATTTTCTAATTCACTTAGCAGCAGGTCTTCAAACTTCCATCTGTGTTGTTGCCTAGGTCAGAACTTCCTTCACTGTTCTTAAAATAAGATTTGAAAACACCATGTTTTCTAGAACATAAGTCTTCCGCAACCACTGTCAAGTCTCAGACTGTGCCACGTTAGTTTTTCACGGGGCGGGGAGGCAGAAGAAAGGAGTCCCCGTTCATTACCTCCTTCCCATTTAGCAGGTGTCAGTGCTGCACGGGTTGCAAATGCTTCGTTTGACTCATTCAGTCTTCACGGCAACTCTGCGAGGTCGATGGTACGGTTCCTCTGATCCTACAGCTGAAGGAATGCAATTTCAGAAAGCTTAAAGGAGCTTGTGGAAGGTCCCACAGCTGGCAGGCAACCAGCTGAGCTGCGATTCAAATCCGGGTCATCCTGGTACCAGACTCCATACTCTTAGGACCCTTCAGCTCTCGGCGTAGTGCTCTTACTAAGTACACTCTTCTGAAGGAGTCCCATTCTCTTTGCTTTGAACTTAATGAAGATGTGCTTTTTAAGGTTTTCCTGTGTTCAGCAAATGTACGAGGCCCCTCAGGAACACTCCAGTGTTCCTGTTTGGTTTTTAAGCTTTTAAGAAAAGAATCGAACATTTGCCAAAAGTGAAGAATTACTTGTGTAACTGATTTGAGTTCAGTGGTGGTTTATTTAACGTTGGTCTGGTGTGTTTGTCCAAGTCGGAATTTATCTGAGGCAGTTTATAGCACTAGGTTGATAGATTTATAGTATAGGTTTTTGAAGGAAAAATACTTTTATTGACTGAATGTATGTTTCAGTCCTAATCACAAATAGAGGAGAAAAATTTAAAAATGAGAAATATGTAACTGTTCATTTTCAAGGATCTCAAAGAGCAAAAATATTATTCAAGTAATCTGACTGCGGTATTTAAAGCCAAAAGCTACAATCTGATACTTGCCTTGCTGAAGGTTTTTTTTTTTTTTTTTAACCTATTAATGTTTCTCTGAATTCTTGAATCTTCTATCCTGTAACAGTGAAAGACATTTTTCTTTAAAGATCAGAGCAATGACAGTGACATATCAAGGTTGTTGGAGTGGATGATTCTAAGTAACAACAACAACAACAACAAGTCATTTATTAGAACAATTATTTCCAGAACTGGGAACCTTTGTGGAAGTAAGCCAGTGGGCTTTGGTGTTGTTGGAAGGCTGGACTTACCTCTGCATCTTTGTTAACTGTTTTGCTGTGAAAGCTTTGGGAGCATTCCTGAGTTTTTGAGTCTCTTCTGCATTCTGCGACAGACTGATTGTTAGAGAGATCCAAAGTCTGGAGTTTGTGTTGAGTTTAGAAAGTCATTCTCTGAAGCCCCTTTTTTGGAACGAGTTTAAAGAAGGAAGAGTATCAAAAGCCAGGTTCAGTCCTACAGTGGAAGCTTGGAAAAGGGTAAGTGGTTCTCTGGAACCATTGGAGTAGATACTACCTTCTGAACTAATGATGAAAACAAGGAGTAAATTGGGAGAACTCTAAGACACCCTAAATTTTTCCTTCAGGCAAATAAAACCAAATCGTCCAGGATAGATCAATGTTTCTCTCCATTTTGTTTTTTATTTTTCCTTGAAGATTGACAGAATTAGAAGTATCACCACCTCTGACGGTGGTTAACATTCAAGTGTTTTTGCATCCAGGTGATAAGGAATTGCAGAATCTCTTCTGTTACAACAAAACTCTGCATAAAATTTAAAAGCAGCTAATTAAAGTATGTAGTGAAAAATTTCTTATTGTAAAAAGTCATGGACAAAGAGCACATTTTGCCTGCCTCAAGTCAGGGACTTAAACTATAATCAAGTGTATCGTTTTATTCAAATGTAAAGGAAAGAACAATGCTCCAGATATAGAGCAAGGTATTTTTAAAGTATGCAATTTGTGTGTGACTCTTGCTGAGTCAGGTGAGTGGGTGATGCTGGGCAGAGTTGTAGTGAAAACTGACTTCCAGCAAGGACTGAGAGCCCGTGCCACACAGAGCAGGCATGGGGCCAAGGATATGCTCAAGGAGAAGGAATTCTCTGGAAGGGGGACCCTGGGATGGTCAGCTGGTAGGTCTATTGGCTGAGGAGAAAGCTTTGACCCAAAAGGTCTAGATCTGGGGCCCAGAGGCTAATGGACTTGCTCTCTGTACCACGGGACTTGAGTATTCAGCCTGTGCCTGGGATGGAGGTAGAGTGGCCTAACAGAGAGGACCGACTCCAAGTAGTTGCTGACTGGAAGGTAAATAAAATCATAGAAGGTCTAGAAGAGTCCTTTTTTTTTTTTTTTTAAAGATTATTTATGTGTTTGAGAGAGAGAGAGAGTGTGCAAGCCCGTAGGGGGAGGACCAGAGGGAGAATCTCAAGCAGACTCTGTGCTGAGAGCAGAGCCGGATGCGGGGCTTGACCTCACAACCCCCAGATCATGACCTGAGCTGAAACCAAGAGTTGGACACTTAACTGACTGAGCCACCCAGGCACCCAAGAGATTCCTTTTAATGTTTGTGCTCTTTTTGTCTCTCTTTCTCAAATAAATAAAATCTTAAAAAAAAAAATCTTCTAGACCTACTATGACATTTTCTGTGATTGCCCTGTTGTGTAGTTGGAATCCTAAAGACCAGGGCAGGTTTGAGGTTCAGAGGTTAGTTACATGGCTCTAGTTTAAGTACCGTCTGAATTTTGTCTTGGTTGTCTGCACTGTTAAATTTTATGAAACTTGGTAGAGTGTTCTCTAGTTTAAATTGGAGCAAAAATTCTTCTTTGCTCTCGGGCATCATGTCTGCTGACTTTCTCACTCAGAGTATAGTCGACAGATGACTGTAGGCACATGGTAAATACAGGTGTGTTGCATGCTTTAGGTCGATACTAAGCTGCATCAGAGGCAGACCTTCTCAAGTTGTCTGATCTAATGGGACAAGTGATGGGTTCCGCAGTTGGACCCAGCGTAGGTTCAGATCCTGGTGCTGACAGGTACTAGACATACGAAAAAGCTACTCAGTCTCTCTAAGGCTTCCAAGGTTAAACAGCTAGCATATATCAGCACCAGGATCGGTATAACGGTCCCTATCTCATAGGAGTCCTGAAGGCCTACAGAGAGAGTAGCTTTATGGGATTTAGAATGTCGGAAGTCTCTGTAAACATTGGAGCACACACGGATGAGCAGGATGCTGCCCCATGGGCCCAGGGCATTATGACTTTGCTGGAGGGTCAGTGTTAGAGATACGACTTGGGGAATTGCACGTATGGAAGCAGTCACTGAGGCTGTGTGACACCGAAAGGCATTGCCACGGGCAGACACAAGAAATGATGGGACGGACACAGAATCTTACTCTTTTTAATCTCCAAAAGTGCACTGGTGATTATATTTCTTATTTTCTTTGATGTTCTGTTTGTATTACTTTGCGATAGCTCGGATGTTAAAGGTGTTGAGCCCAACTGCTAGCAATATGAGGATAACTCACCAAGTTTTTAAATATACAGTTACTGAGTGTGTTAGGTACTCCTATCACGGATCCTAGCGCTAGACCTAGTTTATCAGTACTGAAAATAAAACAGCTTAGGAGCTGTCTTGGCGGTTGGCTCTCATACTCAGGAGTTTGGCTGACTGTTGAAGATAGGGGTTTTAAATGTTTGAGGGTTTTCAGGGAAAATGAGTAAAGCTACTGAAGGTGGAGTTGGATTTCTTTCTTTTTTTTTTTTAATTTTAATTTAATTTTTTTTTTTAATTTGACAGAGATCACAAGTAGGCGGAGAGGCAGGCAGAGAGAGGAAGAGAAGCAGGGTCCCTGCTGAGCAGAGAGCCCGATGCGGGGCTCAATCCCAGGACCCTGGGATCATGAGCTGAGCCAAAGGCAGAGGCTTTAACCCACTGAGCCACCCAGGCGCCCCTGGGGTTGGATTTCTTAGGTAACTATTTTGCTCAGACATTGTGGTTTCAACTTACATTAATATCTCTAAATATTTAATATCACTGATTGCCCTGTGATGTGCCTTATTGTTTTAAAAAAAAGTTACATAATACTTGGTACATGTGAAAGGTTATATAATTCTATAAATTAATCGAACATTATCAATACATTGAAGCTAGTGTGTGAAGAGGAGCTTAAGTCATTTATTGCACTGTTCCCAGCTTACTGAAGGTACATCAGTCAGTCATTACATATTTCTTGAATGCCACCTCTGTGTCTCCCGCCAAGTCTCTGGTATTGGGCCGGGGGCCCTTGTTGGTCAGTATGCCCAGTATTTGGGAAAAAGAGCTGAACCATGAACCAGCAGGATATGAGGACAAGCTGGAACCTGCTAGTGTCCATGTCCGTCACCTCATCTAACCAAGAAGAGAGGGCTTCACATGGTGACTGCTGTGTAGTTCCTCCTTCCAGATCTCAATAAATCCCCCTTTCGGTCACCTCTGACCTACTGACATTCATGGAAGGGGATCCCACCTTAACCAGCTTGCTACGGTATACACCACAGGTTCTGGTGCACAAGAGAGACATTCACGATTATTTCTGCCTAGAAAATATCAGAATAGTTACTTAAGACATCGCAGTAGTGTAAAAATAAAATTTAACTTAATCCTTTCATTGTTTTCTTTTCCATTAAACCATGTCTTTATTTTATTTTATTTTTTATTTTTTTTATTTATTTGTCAGAGAGAGAGGGAGAGAGAGAGAGAGAGTGAACACAGGCAGAGTGGCAGGCAGAGGCAGAGGGAGAAGCAGGCTCCCTGGCAAGCAAGGAGCCCGATGTGGGACTCGATCCCAGGACGCTGGGATCATGACCTGAGCCAAAGGCAGCCGCTTAACCAACTGAGCCACCCAGGCGTCCCAAACCATGTCTTTATTTTTAAAACCATGAAGTAGAACAGGAGTAATATAATCTCACCTTCTGTTAAAAGAAAGCATTCTTTTAACTTGACAAATAAAGTGGATCTCATGCTAAATGTTTTTTCTTTTTTGTTTAATTATCCAGTACAGTGCCATCTAGTGATAAACCGTTTACTTCCTGGTTATTGAGAAAGAGTCCACTGCCGCGTTTTGCTGCTTAATACATCGAGAACAAGAATTTCACTTTTAATTATGTCCAACTCATAAGACATATTAGAGGGGACTGTTTCTAAATAAGTTAAATATTCATAAATAATTTAAAAGAACTAGAAAAGGGGGAAAAAAGAGCTGGAAAAGATTTTTTTATCCTTAGAGTTTATGCTGCATCTACATATGTAGTGACTCACAGTTTGCTCATTTACTGGCTACTGTTCGGATCCCGGAGGGAAATAAATTTTTAGTGTATGAAAAGAATAGAGTTATTTTAGAAACGTGATGAAGCAGTATGAACATGGGTTTTAAAATCAGGCAGGCAGGGATTTGTCATCTTGGTCTTGTTTTTCTTATGATATGGCGGGCAGGGTTCTTACAACTTTATATGCACTGAATTACTGAATATTCACAAACACCGGAGGAGGCGTTTCATAGGTGAGGAAACCTGGCTCACAGAATAGTTACGTTTAGGGTGCCTGTCTCATTGCTTTTTTGGCTACTTGTGTGTTTCTCTAGTAGAGAGTGACCCTTTGCAGGGGAAGCACTTAGTCCTGTGTGATTTCCCAGCCCTAAGAACGTGTCTGTACATATTCAGTGGGTGAATATTTGATTTTTTTTCCTTCCATGAACGAAAACGCAATAGCCACAATGAAAACGATAGAAAATTAAGTTGTTCAAATAAAACATCAGTGTCTTCTCTACATTTTATTCAAATGGAAAAACAATACAGTTTTCTGTTGAACAAGTATTACATTTAGATATTACATTATTATTTAGAACAAGTATTACATAGTCGGAAGCCCTAGCTCTGTGTCTCCCCTTGGCCACTTTTTCATTTAATTTTAATCTCAGTTCTACATGCCTGGAATTCAGGAAGTCCAGGAGCTCTACAGGACTTGTTACAAAACTGTAGCCCGGGTCCCTGCCCCTGGGAGTTCAGCTCTGAGACCTGATTCTGCTGATATTTGCCTCCAAATCTCTAAATGCATGTTGCTTTCCCAGTTTTTAATTTTTCAGCCTTAGGCATTACCTTTGACTTCTCATGATAGAATTAGAGGAGTTGGGATGCCTGGGTGGTTCAGTCCATTAAGCGTCTGCCTTTGGCTCAGGTCATGATCTCAGGGTCCTGGGATTGAGTCCCTCAGCCGGGTTCCTCCTTTTTCCACTGCCTGCTGTCTTCCCTGCTTGTGCTCACTCTTTCTCTCCCTCCCTCTCTCTCTCTCTCGGACAAATAAAATCTTAAAAAAAAAAAAAAAAAAGAGAACTTACCTTTATTTTACACCTCACTGTAGGTGGGGAGCCCTCCTCCCTTCTCATTACATAGTTAAATTTTGAATAATAATCAGTGTTTACATAAATTATGACTATAGAAACGTTACTTGCTCTTGAGGCATATAACCTGTGAAAGTTTTTCCTGGTGTTAAAAATTGTGTATTTTGGGGACGCCTGGGTGGCTCAGTTGGTTAGGCAGCTGCCTTCGGCTCAGGTCATGATCCCAGCGTCCTGGGATCGAGTCCCACATCGGGCTCCTTGCTTGGCAGGGAGCCTACTTCTCCCTCTGCCTCTGCCTGCCACTCTGTCTGCCTGTGCTCACTCGCTCTCTCTCTCTCTCTGACCAAAAAAAAAAAAAAAAAATTGTGTATTTTGGAGAGGAGAGTGATGTTCGTTTGCTTAACGTTTACGTATTTATCACTTACTCATTTCTAAACTCTTCTCCAGGTGTCTAAATATAGTTAGGCTATGTGACCTTGAGCCAGTTGTTTAGTTCTTCTGATGAAATACTTTGTAATTCATAGAAGAAGCGTCCAGATGACATGAGGACTTGCCCTACTCTGATCTCTGTAATGTTTTGGTTCCATGAAGGAGACCTGTGGATATCTGCAGATCACATCATTGGTGGGCAGCATTGCCAGCCAACACACAGCCTTCCCCCGTGCTGGTGGTCTTTCCTTAGGTTAGCTGGAGCATCTCTCCTGCCTCCCCGAGGGGCCCTGGGACTCAGGGTCTTGCTGGAAGTGGAACCCCCATTTGTGTGTGACCAAGACTAATTATCGGCAAGAGCTCCTCAAGTATGCATTATAAGCTTAGAAGTACTCGGTCAGAAGATCAGAGACTCTTTGATTAGGGAGACTTACTTGAGTCTTTTGACAGGTGGGAGCACTGGTTATTTTTTATAGGGAATAGTTGTGGAGAAGCAGAGTGGATACATAAAGTTCTCAGGAGTGAAATAAGACTAAATGGCAGATAAGATATGAGCAAAAAAGAGTCAAATCTTGTTTGAAACAAACAAAAATAAAACAGCAACCCTGGCAGTATAGCTCCTCACGGATTGTTCTAGAAAATAATGCTGGACACATAGCATGAACGATCTAATGACTCTTAGCTTGGTAGGGATTTTGTTCACCTCAGTCGTGGACTTGGTATGGTTGTGAATAGTGTTGAGATGTTATTTTGAGGAATGTCCTTATTACCATATATAAATGTGGAAGAAAAATTAGAGGAGAGTATAAGCAAGTTCACACAATTTTTTTTTTTAAGATTTTATTTATTTATTGGACAGAGATCACAAGTAGGCAGAGAGGCAGGCAGAGAGAGAGGAGGAAGCAGGCTCCCTGCCGAGCAGAGAGCCCGATGTGGGGCTCCATCCCAGGACCCTGGGATCATGACCTGAGCCGAAGGCAGAGGCTTAACCCACTGAGCCATCCAGGCGCCCCAAGTTTACACTATTTTAATAGTTTGCCACGGAAGCTGTCATTCAAGACAACTACCACTAGGAGGCCACAGAGACTTCGATTCTGATGGAAGAGCTTGAGTCAGGCATCTGACTTTCCCGTCAGAGTTGAGAAAGAAACCGAGGGTAAAAAGTCCTCTTGAAATGCTGTCAAAACTTAAAATTCAGGATCAGACAAACTAGATTAAAAGTTGCTTATTCTATTTTTCATAATTCAGTAATTAATGAATCTAACCTATGCAACAGTGCTTCTTTATGTGCTTAGGAAATGATTTGTAAATGAAATAAAGTATGTATACTCTGGTATAACCACCACTTCTAAAAACTGCTTCTAGGTGTGTGTTCTTGGACCTCTGGATCTCTGCCCCCGATTCCCTTATGCCCGAATGAGCGCAGTAGCTTCCTAATCGATCCCCCTTTCTGTCTCATTTTCCTCCAGCCCATTCTGCTCATTGAAAACGAGAGTTTGTATCAAAAATAGTTTTGGCCTGTGGTGTTTTCTGATGAGAAACCTCTGGTAGTTCACGGTCACACGGTATTTCAGATCCAAGCCTGTTCGTTCGCTCATCCATTCAGCAAATACCTTTGAGTGCCTTTGTTACAACAAGACAGAGCCTCAGTGGTTCAGCCCTCCTGGGCTTGTGTTTGCCCACGCATTTTCTTCTGTGTGTTCTCCGCAGAGTTTCTCTGACAGCCAAACAGAGGTGCCTTTTCTCGCCCATACGTTTACCTTTGTGCCTTTAAACATGAATCGGCCTCTCTGTCATTTCATAATTCTCTTCTCTGAGGACCGCTGTGCGTATTCAAAACCTGATCCCTCTCCATGGCTCTGATGTCCCTTGTGGTACTTGGTTCATTCTGTGCCAGTTGTGTTAATTTTTAGGTTTTTTTTTTTTTTTTTTTTGCGTGTATTAAAATTAAAATATTTAAATAGGTATATGCAGTTGCATAAGAAAAAGGTGATCTTTTATTTCTTTATATTTCCTGTTAGTGAGAACATAGTATTCTCCAGAAGGGAAAATACTCTGTTAATGACTGTAGTACTTCCTTCTGGTTGCTTTCCTCTTCTGTTCTTTTCTAATGGAACCTTGACTTTGTTCAGAAATCTTTGCATGTACATGTGCCCTGGGGAAGGTGAACTTGGGCCCCAGCCTCTGGCTGTCATAAAGCTCCATTCCTACCAGGTGGTTAGTTTGAGTGTAAGCGTGGAACCTGGTTCTGGCCCATGAGAGCATTGGGCAAAGGGTTTCTCTCTGGGAAGATCTTGCCCACCGTGGGCCACACTCCAGCCAATTTCCAGGCCCCAAGTGAGCGCCAGCGGTTACAGGAAGGATGAAGGACTACAAAGATGGCGGGACCCTGTGCCCCTGTCTGACATGGTTGGGCCTTTCCTTCCTTGGGATTTCTTGTTATGTAAAGGTTGGTTCAGGATTTTCTCTCCTTTTCAGATGAAGGCATCTGGCTGACTGCTCATCCTTTAGGTCTCAGTTGGTGTCTGTCTAGCCTCTCACGACTGGCCTGGAATCTGTCACAGACTTGCCATATTGTGTGATAGGTTACTCGTGTGTCAGTCTCACACTTGACTGCAAGGTCCATGAGGGCAGGAACTTTCTCTTGTTGCCAACGATGTCCCTAGGAACTAGCCTAGTGCCTGGAGACTGATAGTTTTTAGTGTCTGGATTTATTTGTATTATCCTGAAAGTAGACGTGGGAGACAGGGACAGATCGTTACCTAACAGCAGTATCGTAGGATGGGAGACTCTGAGTTTACAACCCCTGGAATATCTCTACAGCCCTGGTTTCATCACCGTCTGAAACGTGCGCACACCTCAAGGGAGATACTTTTCTCACAGTCTGGACAGTTATCCTTTAAGTTTTAAGTTTTGAGGCTTTTACCTTAATCCAGGTCTCCGTGAAATTTGCCCAGAAAGCTCTGAGTGTGCAGAGGTGTAAAAATACCCATTTCCTGACAGTGACACACGGTGGGTGCTCAGCAAACTATCTGTTGAATGTTTAACAAATAGAAAGTGTCTTTCTAACCCAGTGATCTCAGCTGGGGCAGGGATCGGGGGCTTTGGTGGCCAGATTGGGGGGAAGTGTTTCAGAGCGGTCTGGGGGAATTTTTTAAATAAGTTACATAGCTCTCACCCCCAGATTCTGACCTCCTCCTGTTACTGTCCCGTTCCTTAGGGGTTCGGTTTTTTGTGGCCCAGAAGGTGAGTGCCTGCCCCGTGTTTGAGTCCCGTCTGGAGCCTTTACTGTTAGAGTCAGTGATGGAACCATTTTGTCTTGACGCTTCATCCTGAAGCTGCTCTGTCACGGTTTGCGCCCAGTCCTGCTGATTCCTCTCTCTTGTGCTCACTCACATGGATTTGGTGGGATCTGTTAACCGAGGTTTCTTTCTTTTTTTCTTCTTTTTATTTTTATTTATTTATTTTTTTAAAAAGATTTTATTTATTTATTTGACAGACAGAGATCACAAGCAGGCAGAGAGGCAGGCAGAGAGAGAGGAGGAAGCAGGCTTCCCCGCTGAGCAGAGAGCCCGATGTGGGACTCGATCCCAGGACCCTGAGATCATGACCTGAGCTGAAAGCAGAGGCTTTAACCCACTGAGCCACCCAGGTGCCCCTCTTTTTTTATTCTTTTTAAAATGAGTACTTTACCTTTTTAAAGAGAGGGGTTGAGTCAATTCTTTGACAAAAATACAAAAAAATGAAATAGCATATCAACAGAAAATCAGAACTAAGAAAAAAGTTATACATGTGTTGGCTTACTTTAATTCAGATTTGATTCTGTTTTTTTATTTGTTGCCTAGTGCAAAATGGCCAATGTCTATTATATTTATGATCCTTAGCATTTTGGTTTAAGTCACAGACCCTTCTGATGAAATCTGTGGATCTTTTTCTGAGAAGAGTGAACACACTCACAGATGCAACTTTGCTGTAACGTGGGGCCCATCTTCCCCCACTGAGGGTCCATGGAACCTTGTGTTATCAGAGATGAAACATACTCATTTCTTAGGAAAGAAGAAAATGTTCTTAGTATTAGGTTTTTGTTTTTGTTTTTTTTAATTTTATTTATTTATCAGAGAGAGAGAGCGAGCAAGCAAGCACAGGCAGACAGAGTGGCAGGCAGAGGCAGAGGGAGAAGCAGGCTCCCTGCCGAGCAAGGAGCCCGATGTGGGACTCGATCCCAGGATGCTGGGATCATGACCTGAGCCGAAGGCAGCCGCTTAACCAACTGAGCCACCCAGGCGTCCCCTTAGTATTAGGTTCTTAAAAAAACTTTCTGTAATAAAATATTTTAAGCATATAGAAAAATAGACTAAACTCTCACCATCAGGTTAGTAATACTTGCTTTAGTTTTTGTTCCCTAAGTAATAAAATATCATAGACAAGATAGACGTTTTCTGTTTAGCATTTTTTTTTGGTCTCATTCTCTTGTCTTTGTCCTTAGTAGAAACCACTATCTGGAATTTAGTGTGCAACATTCAACATTTATTTTATGCTTTTACTATCTTCGTATAAGTCTGTGGCATTTCATACATATATATATATATATACACACACACACTCCAATATTTTATTATATAATATATGATACATTTTATTACATTATATTATATTTATATTATATTATGTTTTTATATGTTTAATTTATATATTATATATGCTATCTATATATAAAAAGTAACATTTCATATATGTGAACATATAAATATATTACAGTCTGGACAGTTATCCTTTAAGTTTCAAGTTTTGAGGCTTTTACCTTAATCCAGGTCTCCGTGAAATTTGCCCAGAAAACTCTAAGTGTGCAGAGGTATAAAAATACCCATTTCCTGACAGTGACACACGGTGGGTGCTCAGCAAACTATCTGTTTAATGTTTAACAAATAGAAAGTGTATATCTAACCCAGTGATCTCAGCTGGGGCAGGGATCGGGGGCTTTTTTATATAGATAGCATATATATAAAATATATGTGACATATATAATATAAACAGACTTGTATGTTTTCATGCTTTCAATGATTTCAGATTTTATTAAACATTTCACTGTCTGTAGTCTTCTGTAGCTTTTTTCGTCTAACTTTTTTTTTATTGTGGTAAAAGTCATGTAACGTGAACTCTTCCCTCTTAACAAATTTCGGAGTGCACAGTGCATTATTGTTACCTGTAAGACAATGTTGGGCAGTGGGTGTCTAGAATGTCTTCATCCTGGGTGATTCAATCTCTCTACTCAGCAGCAGCAACTCCCCCTTTCTCCCTCCCCAGCCCCTGCCAGCCGCCCTTCTCCTTTCTGCTCCTGTGCATTCGACCACTTTTATGTAAGTGGTATTGTGCAGTGTTTGCCCTCCCGCGACCGGCTTGTTTCCCTTAGCAGAATGTCCTCAAGGTTCACCCGTGCCGCATATGACCGGATTCCCTTTTTGTGGCTGACTAATACTCCATTGTGGGGACAGACCACGTTTTCTTCATTTGTTCTTCCACTGATGGACACTGAGGTTGTCTTCCTCTCTTGGCTATTAGGAATAACGCTTCAGTGGACATGGGAGTGCAGGTGTCTGTACCACATTCTTATTTTAATTCTTTTGAATAAACATCCAGGGGTGGGGATTGCTGGATCCCGTGGTAGTTCTATTTATAATCTTTTTGAGGGACTACCATGCTGTTTTCCATGGCGGCTGTACCATTTTCCATTCCCACCAGCAGTGCCAGAGGGTTCAGTTTCTCCAGGTACTTGCCAGCACTTGCTGTTTTCGGTTGTTTTGTTAATGGCTGTCCTAACAGGTGTGAGGTGGTACCTCATTGTGGTTTTACTTACATTTCCCTCAAAACTAATGATGTTGAGCGTCTGTTTTTTTATATACCTGTTGGCCATTTGTAGGTCTTCTTTGGTGAGAAGTCTGTTCAAGTCCTTTGCCCATTTTTTAATCAAGTGTTACTTGATATTTTGCTATTCAGTTGTGGAAGTTCCTTATTTATTGTGATATTAACCCTTTATCAGATCCATATTTGCAAATATTTTCTCCCATTCTTTGGGTTACCTTTCACTCTGTTCTTTGCAGAAGCTAACTTTCTTTTTTAAGAGTTTTGCACACTAACTCATTTTTTTTTTTTTTTAAGATTTTATGTATTTATTAGAGAGCATGAGAAGGGGTTGGGGAGAGGTGGTAGGGGCAGAGGGAGCCAGAGAAACAGACTCCCCATTGAGCAGGAAGCCCAACTACGGGCTTGACCCCAGGACCCTGGGTTCATATGACCTGAGCTGAAGGTAGATGCTTAACCAACTGAGCCAGTCAGGCACCCCACTAATTTCTTTTTTCTTTTTCTTTTTTTTAACATTTATCCATCTCTGATAATGTGGCTGTCTTTAATTCTTTTAAATACATGTAGTATTTCATTATAAAACAATTATCACGGGGCCCCTGGGTGGCTCAGTGGGTTAAGGCCTCTGCTTTTGGCTCAGGTCATGGTCCCAGGGTCCTGGTATCGAGCCCTGCATCGGGCTCTCTGCTCAGCAGGGAGCCTGCTTCCCTTCCTCTCTCTCTGCCTGCCTCTCTGCCGACTTGTGATCTCTGTCAGATAAATAGATAAATAAATAAATCTTTAAAAAAAAAACCCAATATCACCATATGCTTATCCATTCTCCCATAAATTCATGTTTGAGTTGTTTACGATTTGTTGCTATTACAGGCAGTGCTAACAGACATTCTTATATGTGCCTCCCGATGTACATATGCCCGTTTCTCTACCGAACAGGAGGGGAGCTGCTTGCTCGTAGGCACCAGCAGCTTTACCTTTATTCTTGCCAAATTGCTCTCTGAAGTGGTTCAATCAGTTCAGTTTTCTTTCATTATCGTATCCTCTTTTGCCAGTCTGGTGTGAAATGGTATCTTACTGTAGTGTTAAATGGCATTGTACTGAGATTGGACATCTTATGTTTATTTTCCTCTCAGATTTTCTGTTCTGTTAATTGGTTGTCCAGGTTTTGTTTTTTTTTTTTTTTTCTTCAACTCAGTTATTTGTGTTTGCTTATTGGTTTCTGAGAGTTCTCATGTATTCTGCAGAGAAACACTTTGCTGGTTATCAGTATCTTCTCTAGGTCCATGGCCTGGATTTTCATTTTGTTTTTAAAGAATCTTTTGTTGTTTAGAATTAAAAAAAAAAACTTAATATACTAATATCTATCAACTTTTTAAGTCTTATCTTTAAAATCCTGCATTACCCCAAGGGTATTTTTTTCTAAAAGTTTCCGAAGTTTTATTTTCACATTTAAGCCTTTAATTATGCTGAAAATGTTTCTTAGGGATATGAAACATGGATCTAATTTTGTTTCCCTAAGCAATGACCTGTGTCTCAGCACCGTTCAGTAGTCCATCCTTGCCCCTCTGATCTGCAGTACTTCTGCTATTTTATGTCAGATTTCTAAACATAATAGGAGTCTTTTTCCAGGTGTTCTCTTGCCTTCCTTTCGCCAATCCATTTTATTTACTGTGGCAAACTGTAACTCTTAACATTGTGGAGGGTAAGTTGCCTACTTGTTTTCTTCTTCAAATTTGTCAAAGCTATTCTTGGCTCTTTTTTCTTATGGGTTTTAGGATCGACTTATGATGGTTCACGAACGACCCTTAGGAAGTTTTATTAGAATTATATTGAATTCCAGTTCAATTTAGGAATATTTATTAGGTTTTCACCCACAAATATTTCTCCATTTATTCAGCTCTGTAATTATCTCCATAAAGCTCTTGAAGTTTTTTGTTAGATTTATTATTAGAGAGCTTATAGCTGTAGTTACCATTTTAAATGGTAGTTTTTCTTATTTATGTAACAAAGTGCTGTTTTTTGGCTTATGGGAATTATATTCACTTTTGCATATTGATTCTTCTATCCAGAAACATTGATAAACTTACTTTTTATTAGCTTTAATAGCTTTCCTTCATAATTCTCTGCATAAATATCACAGGGATAGGGACAGTTTGGTCACCTTACATAAATTCTAAATTTTTACCTCATTTCTGTTTGTTTTGTTTTCTTCCCTTCCCTTCCCTTTCCCCTTCTTCCTCCCTCCCTCCCTCTCTTTCTTTCTTCTCCATGCCTGATGTGGGGCTTGAACTCACGATCCTGAGTTCAAGAGTCACATGTTCTACTGACTAGGCCAGCCACATGCCCCTCTATTTTTTAATTACATGGACTAGGACCTCTACACTACTGAATAGAAGTAACCATTGTAGTCATCTTTGTCTTATTTCCTGGCTTTTTATTTTTATTTTTATTTATTTATTTTTTTAAAAGATTTTATTTATTTATTTGACAGACAGAGACCACAAGTAGGCAGAGAAGCAGGCAGGGAGAGAGGGGAGGAAGCAGGTCCCCGCTGAGCAGGACCTGGGATCATGACCTGAGCTGAAAGCAGAGGCTTTAACCCACTGAGCCACCCAGGCGCCCCCCCTGGCTTTTTAAAGGAAATACTTCTATTATTTAATCATGAGGTATGATTGTGCTATAGGGTTTTGATAAAGTTCTTTTCCATTTTTTACATGCTAGGATGTGTGTGTGCGTGCATGCGCGCATGCACACGGGTATGGTTTTAAATCATGAAGGTGGGTCAAGAATGAACAGAATCATTTCTCAATCTCTAAAGACAGATCGGACCTTGGATGAACTTTCTACTTAGTTCCTCTGGATCCTGATAAAAATGAAAAGTTAACTGTGTTACTAGGCAACATTGCTTATGATTAAAGTGACCTTTAATTGGTAGGTGTGTTTGGCCTGGGAGGAACTATACATGAACTCTGAATTCTTGGTTGGAAGCAGTAGTTTCGAGCTCCCCTGGGAGTACTTTACAGATATAGGTCTGTCCTTAGTGGGGTCCTTGGAAGCTGTGGCTGCGACCGGCAGGTGAGGTACTGGTTTCTGTTTGTGAGGAAGGCTTCTAAGCCAGCATGACTCTGCACTCACTCTCTGATTCTCATTTCCTTGCACCTGAGCTGTGGTCTGAATCCAAAGCTGTGGGATGGCCCTGTGGGTTCCTGGGAAGGCTCCTCCCGTGAAGAGAAATGCTTGCAGTGGCCCTGCCGGCGTGCTGTGTTTTCTTCATGCTTTCTGGGTAGATGGCTGCGGTGTGTGTGTGGCCTTTGCTAACTGGGTAGCTCAGTGTGTGCAGTGAGAAGTCCCACATGGGCATGGCTTGTGCATCCAAACGAAATACAGAAAGTGTTTACTGGGGCTGATCTAAGTTTATAACTCTCACAACCTTCCGTTTTTAATTTTTACCCATTAGAAAACTCATAACTCACGTTGCCTATAAGTTAATATTACAAATTTGAACTTATAAATACATACAGTGCACCATCTTTATTTTCTTACGTGTTAGATTCCATCTGGGTTTGCCGACCCCCAAATGGTTCTGCAACTAAGAAAAGTTTGATAAGTAATAGTTTAGACCTGTGCAGTCCAGTGGGTAGATATTTGCTTTTCTGATATATGGCTATTAAAATTAATATTATATATAATTAAAAATATAGTTTCTTGATTGTACTAGCCTCATTTCAAGTGTTTACTAACCACATGTGGCTAGTCGGCTACCATCTTGGACGGGGTAGAGGTGTAGAGCATTTTCAGCATCACAGAAAGTTCTACTAGACATACTTCTTAGGTTTTATTTTTTATCATCTGAATATATCCAGATTATCAGAGAGCTCTATATTTTTATTGTCTATGTTATATACGATAAGAAACTGCTTATGAACTATTCAGGTTATCTGTCAGGGACAGTACTAAAGACTCCAGTGTATTATTTATATAATAATACGGTAGAGAACATTTTCTTAGGTTTGTATACCAGGACAAATTCTCTTTCTCCAGACAGCATCCCATCTTGGCCAGTGTGAATTTCACAACTTTTTTTTTTTTTTTTTTTTTTTTTTGCTTTTGCTTTAGTGACCAGGCAGTATAGGGCCGGATTTATGGCTTAATTTAAGTAACCTTCAGGCCTGCATAATTGCATGGCCTTTTTCCCTTGTCCAGATTTTTATATTTATAAAATAAAATTTTGTTATCATGTCTGCATTTTGATAGGCTATCTCAAATGTGTTGTCAAAGGAGATGGAATATAAATACAGTAATAAATGAGGAGTCACTTACAACAGAACATGTTTTGAGGAGTGAAGGACCTAAAAACAATTCTTGGCCGATGACGATGGCCGTACCCAGACATGTCATCTGGACGGCTTTCCAAATGAGGGGGCTTAGAATGTACCCCTGTCATAAAGCCAGTTTAATTTACTTTCTCTGAGACATTTTTAATTTTCAAAATAATGTTCGAAGAACTCTCCTACTACAGTAATTTGTAAAAATTTCAGGCTTTTAATATTGCTAGGGAAATTCAAACAAGAGCATATTCGGTGGTTCACAAACCAGTGAGCTGGGTTTCAACAAAGAAGGTAGAGTGCTGTTTTGTCTCCTTATGGAATATTTTGTATCTTTTGGAGAGCAGGGAATTTAATTCTGGGTGTTTATTCTGGGGCATTTATACCTTCTCACTGTATACACACTACTGTGTTTTTCTCGTTTTTCCATTTTCACCTGGAGCTTACAAGAGGTCACCATTAAGTCTTTTATGTCTTATATTTTGCAGCTTTTCTTGCTCCTGAAAAGCACTTAAGGCAGTTTAGGTCAAAAAGCAGTGTAGCCTTTTGAAAAATAAAACCAACCCCAACCAAAAGAAGTTGAGGATTAAGTACTCCCCGAGGTCCATGGTGAGCAAATTTGGGCGAGATACTGGATTTTACGTTTTCTGCTTGCTCAAGTGAGAAAAAGAAACACAGGATTATATAATTTTCGTGTGCCGACAACCGGAAGCCTGTAAACATCTGCAGAAACCAAACATTTCCTGGAACTAAACTCGAACAGAAATTTATCACGTGAATCTTTGTTTAAAGAACCTGGTGAAAAATATCTTCAACCACAGTGACGTCAAAAGTCCAGGAGTGCAGCTCCCGCGGATCGGGTTCCTGAAGTCAGGAGGCTGCCCAGCCACCGCCCGGGAGGTGCGTGTGCCGGCCCGGGGCTGGGGGTGCACAGGGGCCCTCGGAGCACAGAATCCAGCACCTCTGCTCTTTTGAAACCATTAGAAAATCAGCATTGCGGGGTGCCTGGGTGACTCCGTCAGCTCAGCGTCCGACTCTTGATTTCGGCTCAGGTCATGATCTCAGGGTCGTGGGATCGAGTCCCACTTGGGGGGACTCAGTGGGGGAGTCTGCCTGAGAGTCTCTCTCTGCCCCTTCCCCTGCCCTCTTTCACTCTCTCTCTAAATAAATAAATCGTAGGAAGAAAGAAAAGAAAGAAAGGAAGGAAAAAAAAAATCATGATTGCCAGTAGGACTGTTAGCTTTTTTTCTCTAAAATATTAGGTGTCGTCAGTGTGGTCTTTTACAGGTGCTGATTTTATCCTGTCTTCATGTCCTTTAACAAATATCTGCCTTGGAGATACTTTATTTTGCACATTAATGTGACGCTTTTAAGCACCGAAGGAAGCAAATAACACTTTTCCTGGAGTTTTAAGAGCTGGGTCTGTATTTTTCGCCCACTCCGACGTCTGGTTCACGTCAGAGTGAGGGACAGCAGTGGAATCTTCTTTTCCCTAAGGAGCGTGCATTCATTAACACGTTTCTGTGACAGACAGTTACTTAAGACTTTACAACTTTTGTGCCATGGAAGAAAAAAGTTTTGCCTGAAATATTTGATGGTCAAATACAACCAGCTACCCGTCTTTCCCATGAGAAGCCTCAGAATGGTCATTGTGGTGCAGTTTCTTTTAAGAAGGTTTGTATCCCTTGGGCCTACCAGAGTGAGTTCACTGAAAAAATTTTTAAAACGTGTTAGCCTGTCCTGTTGGTTTAAGATTGATCTTTATGTGTTTGCCACATAAAGCAGTTTGAATATGGGTGTTAATTATTAGCTGCTCATTTTGATAAAATTTGACTGGTAAAAAAAAAATTTGTCTGCTTCCTAAGACTGAATCACACCGACGTAGGTAGGAGGATGTGGTACTGGGATTTAAGGAGGCATCTTGAGGGGTTTTGAAGTCTGGTGCTGTATACCCCCTCTCTGAGGCTGTTCTAGGGATTACTTGTGATGATGTGGATAAAATGCCTGGCGTATTGTAGTTTCCTAATAAATATTAGTTCTTCGTTCTCTTCTATTACTGGTGATGACCACATACTGTGGTTCTTCTCAAATTGTTTTTATACTAGATGGGTATAAATATATATATTTGGGCGTGTTGGGATCTATCCTGACTTTAGCAGTGTTGGTTTTACATGGACACATAAGAAAAGCGGTAATGACGTCGTGAAAGTGTATAGTTTCTCATTAAATTATAGGTTGGTGGTGATTCAGGAAATAATGCAAATGGTTTTTGAATTTCTAGGTGGTATGAGACAAGGTCAAACAGTGTTTAGGAGTAGAGTAATGGTATCAGAATCCAGCCTGGTCCAGTTTTATTTGGGAGACTTAGTTATGCACACACAAATTGCTTTGATAAAACGCTCTTTATGTAGCGTCCACTAGGGCCTCCACTAAGTGGAGACTGGGGAGTCTGGGCATTAGAGATGGAAATGGGCTGGGGTGGCCAGTGAGAGTCTTGGGATTCTTGGAAGACAGACTTACTCATGAAAAGAACCTTGAAATCATTTAGCTGTAGGCTGAGCAGTGCCTTTGGAAGTCTTGAAGCAATTGGTAGCTGTACCAGAGAAGTTTAAAGAACCACCTTGTGAAAGAAAGCAGCCATACCTAGGCTCTCAGTCACTGTTCTTCATCACCCAGTTTAGGTATTTGCGAAACTACAAGTTCTTCTTACATATACTATGGCAAATAATGTAACAGTGGGGGCTTGAGAGGGACTCCCCTCAGGACTGTGCTCACAGGCAAGGCGTTAATAAATAAATGCCTGCCCCCCCCCCCCAATGAGGACACAGTTGGATGGCTGTGGTGTAAAGGGAGGGAATTCGGCATTGATAACTGAGACCCAAAAGTCACATTTTAAAATGTCCTACTTAACTCTTAAAGTTGGTAACACGTAACGTGTTCATAATGTGGGAAAACTAAAATTTCAGTGCAAAATATGATCAGTGATGAAATTACCCGGAGACTGTGTGCAAGTTACTCTGCAAAATTTGATTGTAACCGCATGGTCCATGTTCCCTAAGAGATTCTCTTAAGAATAGTAGGGTCTGGAGGTTGAGTTCATTTGCCTTCTCAGAATCTTATTTTCAACCATTTATTCAGTGCATTTATATTGGCATACAGTATTAGACAAAACAAAAATTTCTTCCCTTAAGAAAGTTAAAATCTACAAGGGAAAGAGAAAGAAAGAGGGGAGGGGTACCCAGTGGGCTGAGATGAATGAGTGAATGGATATAAACAAATATAAGTGAATCAAGGTGGCTGGATAGAAAGTTGTCATGGTGGTGATGAGGTGTTACATGAAATAGAGTGGCCAAGGAAGGCCCGCCTGATGGGATGATACTTGGAGTAAGTGTCTGCTGTGGGTGAGCAAGAGTGCCATGTAGATGTCTCTGAAGAAGCACATTCTGGAGAAGGGAATAGCAGTCTCCTGTAAAGACCCTGGCATGAGTGTGTTCACATCTTCAAGCAGCAGCCAAGAAGGCGGTAGGACAAGAGAGGGATGAATGAGGGAAGAGAGTGGCAGCAATGAAGCAAGAGTGGTTATTTGGGGCCAGTTTTGGACCTTGAAGGCTGCTACGGTGACTTTTACTCTGAATGAGAAGGGAAACTTTTGGTGGGTTTTGAGCAGAGAAGTGACATGATCTGATTTTTTTAAAAAATCAGTAGTATGACTGAAAAAAATAAATCAAGGTAACCTCTGGCCTTCTGTTTTGAAAACTGCAGTGAGGCGAGGGAAGAATCGGTTGGGAGGCTATTGCGGGAATCCAGATGGAGGCAAAGGAGTCTCAGGTAGCAGTTGCGGTGGTGGAAGTAGGGAGAAATAGTTAGAATTTAGATACATTTCTGAGATGGAGCTAACAGAATTTGCTGGTGGACTGGATATGTGGTGTGCAGGAAAGGGAAAAGTCAGGGATGACGTGGAAGGTTGAATTACCATTTACTGAGACGGGCATTCCTGTAGGAGCATCAGTCTTACTGGGGTGGAACATCAGGAGTTTGGTGTGGGGTGATGTTAAGTGTGAAATGTCTGTTGGATGTCCAAGAGGAGATGTCAGGTAGGGAGCTGAGAATACGAGTGAGGTAAAGGAAGAGGTTCAGACTCTTATGGGTGGTATTTAAAGTGGTGTGAGACCCATTGATAGGAGGAAGAGGAGGGGATAGAGATAGAGAAGAAATCTGAGACCCGAAAGCCCTGCTTTAACAAAAGGTTGGCATAATGAGAAGTCTAAGAAGGAGTGGCCAGTAAAGGAGGAGGAGAGTCAGGGAAGAGTGTGGTGTCCTAGAAACCAAGCAAAGAAAGGGGGGAGTGATCAGGTCTGTTGAGTACCAGACAGGTTTGGTAAGACGAGGTCCAGTTAAGATGAAAACTATTTAATTTCAGTAAAAATTGTCTCTCCTGGTCCGTCCCATCCCCCCCGACCCAGGTGCCTTTGAATGAATTCAGGGTGGCTCTATCTGGAGAGAACTATGCTACCTGCCTCAGGGTGTGGTTGTGAAGAACAGTTTAAAAAGGTGATTCATGGGGCATCTGGGTGGCTCAGTGGGTAAGGCCTCTGCCTTCGGCTCAGGTCATGATCCTGGGGTCCTGGGATCGAGCCCCTCGTCGGGCTCTCCGCTCGGCAGAGAGTCTGCTCCCTTTTCTCTCTGTCTGCCTGCTTCTCTGCCTACTTGTGATCTCTGTCAAATAAATAAAAAAATAAAATCTTTGGGAAAAAAAAAAAAGGTAATTCGTTTTAAGTGTGTGTCGCAGTACCTGGCTGGTTCAAGATGGTTGGATAGTTGGATGGTTGGATAGATAGCAAGATCTTGCCTAGTTCAGGATGGAAGTCGTTGGTGCTTTCACAAGAGCAGTTTCAGGACAGCAGTGGGGACAAAGCCTGATTGGAATGGGTTCAAGTGAGGATGAGGGGACAGAATTGGAGACAGCAGATACAGTCAGCTCTGACTATTCCTATAAAATTGGGTTAGAGAAATGGGGAGTTCACGGGAATGTGGGGTTGAGAGAGAGCTTTTTCTCTCTCCCTTTCCCTCAGGTTGGGAGGAAGTACAGCCTGTTTGCTGGTGAGAACCATCCCGTGTAGAGGGGACCACTGATGATGTAGTTGGGTTTAGGGTTGAGAGGTGTTTTGGTCATAAATCATGAGTTGACTGAAATAACTAGATTGCCCTTTGTCTCCTTGTTTTCTCCTTCTCAGTCATTCATTCACTCATTCACCAAATATTTACTAAAGGTTCACAAGGTGGCAAGGACCATGCCAGGTGCTGGGTAAAAAGATTGGTGATTAAGAGGTAAATCAAACAGAAGTGATGGGGCGCCTGGGTGGCTCAGTGGGTTAGGCCTCTGCCTTCAGCTTGGGTCCTGATCTCCGGGTCCTGGGATTGAGGCCCACATCAGGCTCTCAGCTCAGCAGGGAGCCTGCTTCTCCCTCTCTCTCTGCCTGCCTCTCTGGCTACTTGTGATCCCATGCTCTCTGTCAAATGAATAAATGGAATCTTAAAACAACAACAAGAACAACAACAAAAAAACAGGAGTGATGTCTACACTCTCGCGAAGTTTTTACCGTCTGGTGGAGATAGGCTTTCTAAAAGCACACAAGTCAGTACAGATTTTGATGAATGCTCTGTAGCAAAAATACAGAGTACTTTTTGGGGGAGAGGATACCATGGGGTAACTTGGATTGGGGGTGTTAGGAGTCTCTCAGATGACTATAAGAGCAGAAGGAGCACACAGAAGCCCTGGGGCAGGGGAGGACCTGCTACATTTGAGGGTTTGAGAGGTAGGGAGGGACCAGGTCTCCCAGAGCTTTGGAGGCCCTGTTAAGGTTTTGGATTGTATTCAAGGAGCAATGGGAAGCCATTGGGAATTTGGTAAATTGGGAAGTGATGTGACGGAATTTTCACTGGGGAAGAAAACTGTGTGTGGAAGTGTGCGTCCTGGTGAGGGGATTGGAGGGGGGTGAGTGTGGAAGAAGGAACACCAAATTGGGCAAAAAAAGATACTATCTTTAAAATCTTAAGCCTGAAATACTTAAAAATTTTGGTATGAAAAAGGTAGAATTGAGAATATCCTCTGGTTTGCAGACTTTGCTTTGAGCTTACCAAGTTTCTCAGCAGCTGTGAAAAGAGCATTTCTTGTTGAAAATAACATCGGGGCACCTGGGTGGCTCAGTTGTTAAGCGTCTGCCTTTGGCTTGGGTCATGATCCCAGGGTCCTGGGATCGATCGAGCCCCGCATCAGGCTCCCTGCTCGGCAGGAAGTCTTCTTCTCCCTCTCCCACTTCTCCTGCTTGTGTTTCCTCTCTCACTGTCTCTCTCTGTCAAATAAATAAATAAAATCTTAAAAAAAAAAAAGGAAAAAAGAAAATGATATCAATACAGAAGAGCCAGATGATGTCAGTGATTTCAGGTTATTTAACATAAAATGAAACTTCGAAAAAGACTTTGGCAACTTCGTGAAAAACTAAAAATAATTAGATCATGTCAGCCTTTTCCCCCCATAGTACAAGTGACACAGTATTACAGATGGAATCTATTAAGAAAACAGATTGAAGTACAAGGATATGTACCAAGAATAATTAATCTGCTTAGGGTACCTTAAGTGTTCATGTCATGCACATAAACCTTACATTTTGCTTTAATGTAGTGGACGTACATTATTTTTACTTTTTAGAATATAAATCAATACAATAAAGACAGTTGATCAGCTTAACAAATAAGTATTTCCAAAGTTCCTCTTTTCACTCTCAAAAGTGTCTTCCTTTGTATGGTTAGGGAGCGAGGATCTCTGCCGGTTGAAGGATCAGAGCCCTAAAAGGGTGATCAGGTTATAGTTCAGAATATGGTTGTATTATTAAAAGAACTTGGGCTTCTCCCCAGAGAGAGTTCTGAAAACAGAGGGTGGTTGTAATACCAGGTACTGCCAGTTCAACTCGTCCACATCCCCAGGACCATGAATGTGAACATGATCTGAGCCCTCACTTGAAGAGAAGAGAAGGAAAGAAGAAACAGAAGTTACTGCCTATCTAGACAGTACACTTGAGAGAAGTTCTCTCTTGATTCTAACTCCCTTTTTTCCCCCCACCTCTCACACAGGCATTTTATTAATGCTTTTGAAGATTCGAAGATATTTTGCCTCTGGAGTTTCTCTGACTCACTGCTGATGATCTGAGCTGAGGGCTGCCCGGTTAGGGGAGATGATCAGTAAGCCCCTGTAACATCCAAGTGAGTAGAGATGCTGCTGTGCGCTGTGTTTAACTGCTTAAGAAGAAAGTAAAATTCCGTAACTTTAAAGGTTTAAAGTATTATGCATTTTAATTGGATCCTTTAAGTTTTGTTGTTGAGTAATGATGGCAATTGTAATTCCAACAAGCGAGTATTTGTAAGTAATGGGATTCCAGAAGAAATTAATCCCCTGATGATAAAAAAAAAAAGTTCGTGAAAATATTTTCCATGAATAATACTTGAGCTTGTAAGAAATCTAGTGAAGACCTAAGTGCGTATATTAGAAACTTAAAAGCGTTCTCCCTGGTGCTTTATTTTACTTTTATGTTTTGAAATGCAAAATTATTGGTAAGGCAACTCATAAATTTTAAAAATACGGCTATATCTGTACCGAAGTTGTCTTTTAACATAGACTGTATTTTGGTTAACTTGAAATAAATACTGGTTGGTTTTGTAGAAGTAGAATTTTAATAGCTCTTTCTATTTGAAAATAACGCTTTTTTCCCCCTGCCTAATAGAAATAAAAACACAGAATCTCTCCAGATTTAACTTTCTTTTTTAATTGAGGAGACTAAGAAGGAAGGGCATCCATACTTTCTAATCAAAACATTCCGTGGATGAAATTTAAAGAGTTGAGCCAGTAATCTTGATAGAAATTGTTTTTCAGAATGAAAGCTATTTCTCCTCCTCTTGTAGCAGTTGAACCTGTTTTAACAAAACTAGGAAACCATGAGGTTGTACCATGGTCTTGAATTGTGAAGTTAAAAATGATTAATAAATATACAGGTGTTTCCCTCTACGATGGGTTACATTTGGTCGCTCTCTGTGCTGTCCCATATGGTAGCCACTGGCCACATGTACCCACTGACATTTGAAATGTGGCTAGCACCACTGGGATGTGTTGTGCATAACATACACACCACATTCAAAGATTTATGTGAAAGAAAACCCTGTAAAATATTTTATTAATAATTTTTGTATGAATCACATTGCAATGACAATATTTTGGCTATCTTAGGTTAAACCTGTTAAAAATTTCACTCACTTTCTTTTGTGTTTTTATGAGACTGCTGGAAAATTCTAAATTATTTGTGGATTACATTATATTTCTAATGGACAGAAGTAGTCAGATGTGATCAACATTCTTAGTGATCCATTACTCAGCATTCTGTAGGCTTGAGCCTTCTGGTGTGTGTATAGATCAGTCAGTATAAATCTATATTATAAATGTATATATATGTACAAATCTATATATAGGATTCTTTGATTCATCAGATAGTTCCCAGTACCTACCATGTGCCAGACAGTATTCTAGGCACTGGCCAGACAGTACAGAACAAAATAAACCATCCTGGGGCACCTGGGTGGCTCATTCCGTTAAGTGTCCAGCTCTTGATTTCAGCCCAGCTCTTGATTTCAGCATCGTGAGTTCAAGCCTCATGCTGGGCTCCATACTGGGTGTGGAGCCTGCTTTAAAAAAAAAAAATGTCCTACTTTTCATGGAGTTAGTGGAGACTAAACACAGACTAGAAACAAATAAGAAAAAAGTAAATAATCTATTAGAAAGCCATAAGCACTCTGTGAACAGTGTAGGGTGTTCAAGGAAAGCCTCACTGAGGAAGGTGAGAGAAGGACCCTGTAGAGATCTGGGGGAAGAGTGTTCCAGGCACGGACAGTAGAAACACAAAGCCCTTGTGGCAGGAGTGTGCTTGACTTGTTCAAGTGGTGGTGGAAGGAGGTGTGGTGATGGTTTGGAGTGGAGTGAGCGAGGGGGAGAGGAGATGAAAGGTAATGCATGGGCACAGCAGGTGAGCGTTTGCAAGGACGTCAGCTTCGAGTAAGATGGAGCTCATTTGGTGAGAAAAGAAGTGACTGGATCTTTCTGTGGAAGCTGTTTCGACTTGACTTTTCTGAGGGGAGGGCGGGAGCATTTCCAGGGGTGGCAGCAGAGAGCCCCAAGGCTGCTGCCGTGACCCGCGTGAGAGATGGTGGTCCCTGAGGAGCCCATAAACAGGGAAAGTGAAGAGAAGGGAGGGGATTCTAGTGACCCCTTCCTGTGGAACTGGATGTAGAGTGAGAGAGAAAGAGACGTGTCAAGCATGACTCCATTTGCAGCTTGAACCGCTGAAGAATGGAGTTGCCTTTTGGGTTGGCTTGGAATGAACAGAATGACGAGGGGGCTGCTCGGTTTCGGACACATTCAGTTTGATTCCTCTTCAGACATCTTGAGTGGGAAGGTCAAGTAGGCAGAGTCTGGAGTTCAGCGAGAGGTCAGAGCTGAAGAGGCGAATTTGAAATCATAAGCGATTACCATTACTTTAAAGCCCTAAGAAGAGCTGAAGCCACCAAAGGGGTGAGAAGAGCCGGAAAAGGGGAGAGGGAGTGGGCAGTAGTTCAGGACCACCGTCCACGCTGGACCCGTGTTGTCGAATTAGCGTCTGTCTTCCCCAGGGCGGCAGCGATGCGGTGGCCACGTGGAAGACGCTTTTATCTCTGGAAGCTGCATAGGGACGTGCAGTGTCCTATGTCTCCCGCCCCCCCCCCCCCTTTGGGTGGTCTGGCACAAAGGGACTGTAGGAAAAACTGGAAGGAGTGTGCTAAAATGTCAGCGTGTAGGCCTTCAGCTGAGGACTGCTCAGGCATGAATACCTGAATACTTTCAACTTTTCTGCAGGTTCAAAGTTGTTTTTAAAAGCACCTCTGAAGAGGGAAGTGTGAGAATGGTGGGCTTCTGGTTTTCCTAAGCCTCGCTGAGTGTTTGACGCTACACACTCCATACGTGTTTGACTTGGGTAAGAATAGAAAACAGTAAAATAAGTCAGAGCTGGTAGGGGAAACGTGGTGACTTTGGGAAATGTTACCTAATAACCAAATCAGTTCTTTGGAAATTAGTACTTTTTAAATACGGCCATTGAGTGTGAGGGCTGGAATTTACCTTGGAGCACTGCTCAGCCTGCCTCATCCATGCTAGGGATTAATAAGATGAAGTTCAAGGAGGTGAAGTGACTTGCATAGGGTCACGTGCCCGTGTCGCAGCAGAGCCAGATTTGGAAACTGCATCTTTGTACTTTGGAGGTCTAGGACCTGAGCCAGGGGCCACTGTAACAATTGGAGTCTCAACACAAGACCCTGAGGAACGGACGAGAAGATAGACATTGGGATATTCTAGTCACCAAGGGCGGAAGCGTTGTGAGAAGCAAGGATAACCAGCCTTGTCAAATGCTGCTGGTACGTTAGGTACGACGTGAGGTGAAGATTGAGCATGGGATTCAGCAATGAGGAGGTTATTAGCAAGGTCGACAAAAGGTTTTCGTGAAGCGGTGGAGAAAAAAGCCCGAATGAAACCGGTTCAAGGGAGAGTTGGAGGAGATGCCCCGAAGAGGGTGAGTGTAGACCCTCTTCTGAGGAACCGTGGAGGCAAGGGGTGGGGGAGGTCAAGGAAGTGTTTGGTTTTTGTTTACCAGATGGGAGAAATTACTTTTCTCCCAATGTGTGTATTAAGAAAGATTTCAAAATACTCTTCTGAAATGACCCACCAGGTTTGTGACACTTAAGACGACCGCCGTGTGTGTGTGTGTGTGTGTGTGTGTGTACACACGTGTGCACCGGTGTGGAGAGGTTGGCATTATGTTAAAGGTTGCTTTTGTGTAGTTGTTAGAAAAGTTGGCCTCATTTCTTCTTGCTCAGGGAGTGCATTCACACTGCTATAATTAGAATTTTAGAATTTTCAAGGAAATAAGTGTTAAGCTTGTTCTCAATTGAAAGTGTTGAGAAAGCGATTGTTTGGGGGTAATCTCTTCTCCTTACCTTTTTTTTTTTTTGGAAAGACTTTATCTATTTGACAGAGAGAGAGAGAGCACTAGCAGGGGGAGTAGCTGAGGGAGAGGGAGAAGCAGGCTCCCGACTCAGCAGGGAGCCCGATGTGGGGCTCGATACCAGGACCCTGGGGTCATGAGCTGACCCACAGGTGGATCATCAGCCAACTGAGCCACCTAGGCGCCCCTCTTCTCCTTACGTTTAAGGAAGTTACCAAAACGTTGGAAGAAATGGAAGCAAAGACATGTACAAGGTTACAAGACGAAATGTTGCCAGAGTAACTAGATCTTAGATCTGATTTACCAGCTACGCAGAACACTTAATCCCTGTGTATTTCAGTTCTGACAGGTATAAAATGAGGATGGTATTTGTCCTACCTACTATGTGAGGTTTTCATAGGATCACATGGGACGGGAGATGAAAGAGCTTTGTCAAGTTCAAAGCATTCTGTAAATACAGTGTCCCAGTGCTAAAGGCAAGTTAGGCCTGAGGGTTTTGTGATAGTATCTGGAATAACAGGGGAAAAAATTGGATTACAAAATCTGGATTGAGAATACTCCTATAATAATACTAATGGCACCTGCAAGAATTTCCTTTTTGCCCAAGTCCAGCTTTGCTAACAACATCACAGAACCCTTTGTCTTGGGGCCATCGTGGAGTTTTCGTGGTTAAGGGCTATGGCTGAGATCCAAGTAGTCATTCAGCTAATCCCCTGGGAACCTCAAAATTACTGAACATCTGACTTGTCTTGGTACTTTTAATATAACGTGAGTTTGCTGGTGCTGTGTGGAAGGGCTCTTAATGGAAAATATTCAGGCTATGATGATAAATTTTATGTCAGACTTGGAGAGCAGTTCTGTATTTGATACTTGACATGGAATTATTGTCCTGCTTTATTTTTTAAAGAGATAATGTTATGGGAGGGTGAGAAATAAGAAATGGATGGCAAGGTCACTTCCATTAATGATGATGTGAAGAGGATGGGTGGTTCTTTCTCAATAAAACAAGTCTAGAATTGGGCAGGATTGACAAAACCAGTCATTTCTGGGTGTTGGAAATAGACTGGGAAGGCAGACAAGAAACAGGCTGCAACCTTGGCTAGAAAGAGTGGGAGTTTGTGGCCTTCTTGCCTGGACCCTTCTCCCACCTCTCATCTCACTCGGTGAGAACTACAGTTTTACCAATTTGTACTTTTTACCAGAAGTGATAGATGCAATTTGATGGGGGTTGGCAGTAGAAACCCACAGCTTTGTAGGCTAAGAGTGGCATACCCGATTCGTCACGGACAGGGGAGGACCTACAGCTTTGCTGCCTCAATGTTGCGGTCCTGGTTTGGAGCCACCATCCAGAAATTTAACGGGGTGATTGCAGAAATGGGAGAACCGTGGAAGGGCTGACATCAGCTCACCACAGTTGTGGCCGGCTGCTGAGTTTGCATGCCTAGGGGATTGATGCTCAAGAGAACCCAGCAAAGAGCCAAAGTCAGGGGAGTTCCTTGAGAGCTGGGGACAACTCTGAATGCTTTTACAACCCACATGCGGCTTCCTCAGTGGAGGGTGGAAGCCTTACAGGTACAGAGTATTTGAACACAGACTCTGCCCAGATCACTGTGGCTGACCAGTACCCTAGGCAGGTATAGGGGAAACTCATAGGGAACCAAACCAGAGGACAGAAATGCGAATTTTATTTTATTTTTTAAAGATTTTACTTTATTTATTTGACAGACAGAGATCACAAGTAGGCAGAGAGGCAGGCAGAGAGAGAGGAAGGAAAGCAAGCTCCCTGCTAGGCAGAGAGCCCGATGCAGGACTTGATCCCAGGACCCCGGGATCATGACCCGAGCTGAGGGCAGAGGCTTTAGCCCACTGAGTTGCCCAGGTGCCTCCAGAAATATGAATTTTAAAAACTAAGTTGGGGGGTGCCTGCCTGGCTCAGATGATGGAGTGTGTGACTGTTGATTTCAGGGTTGTAAATTTGAGCCCCACGGTGGGTGTAGAAATTACTTAAAAAAAAAAAGTAAAGATAACGAGCTACATTCATGGAAGAGACAGATTCTACAGTTTAAGTGCAAGCAGATTACTAAAGGAACCGTTACCCCTTAGAAAACTGAGGACTATCAATCAGCAGATGAGTGGATAACTAAAATGTGGGGTATCCAGACAGTGGAATACTATTTGGTGGTAAAAAAGGAGGGAAGTACTGAGACATGCTATGTCATGGCTGAACCTTAACATTATACCAAGTGAAAGAAGAGAGGTCCATTTATATGAAATGTCAAGAATAGACAAATCCATTCGTAATAGCATCAAAAAGGCCAAAACACAGAGGAATAAATTTAATGAGAGAAGTGTACTAAGAGAACGATATTTAGTAAGAATATCCAAATAAGTAGGAATATCGTTATTAGCTGTCTTTCACAGAATTTAGTGACCGGTGATAGCTGTATTTCCCTAGCACGTGACCGTTGGTCCTATGTTTAATACCCGTGTTTATGGGCTGGGAGACAATATAGTTAAGGTGGCAGTTGCCCCCAAATTGTTCTGTAGATTCAACAGAGTTATCGTCAGAATTTCAGAAAGGATTTTTTGAAAGTATTTATAGAAAAAACAGAGTCTAGAATTGTTATGGGGCTCCTGGGTGGCTCAGTCGTTAAGTGTCTGCTTTCGGCTCAGGTCAGGATCCCAGGGTCCTGGCATCAAGGCCCACATCGGGCTCCCTGCTCGGTGGGAAGCCTGCTTCTCCCTCTCCCACTCCCCCTGCTTGTGTTCCCTCTCTCGCTGTCTCTCTCTCTCTCAAATAAATAAATAAAATCTTAAAAAAAAAAATTAGCAATAATCGCGCCTCGGATAAACCTCATTGGCTATGATACTGCCACTGCGCAAAGCTAAATCTTAAAAAAAAAATTAAAAAAATAAAACTCACATGGAAATGCAGAGAATAGAGAATAATCAAAATAACTTTAAAAAAGAAGTTGGTTTCAAAACTTACCGTAAAGCTATAGTAATAAAGACAGCATGGCGATTGCGTAGGGATGGACATAGAGATCAATGGAATAGAATATCTAGAAGCAGATACATATCCTGTGTGATCCACTACTTTCATTTTTCTTCTTCTTTCTTTCTTTCTTTCTTTTGTTTTTAAAGATTTATTTCTTTGAGAGAGGTGTATGCCTGAGCAAGTGGGTGGAGGGGCAGAGGGAGAGAATCTTCAAGCAGACTCCCTTCTGAGCATGGAGCCCGATGTGGGGCTCAATCTCACGACCCAGAAGTATGACCTGAGCCGAAATGAAGAGTCAGAAGCTTAACTGACTGAGCCACCCCCACCCATGACTTTTTTTTTAAAGATTTTATTTATTTATTTGATAGAGAGAGATCACAAGTAGGCAGAGAGACAGGCAGAGAGAGAGGGGGAAGCAGGCTCCCTGCTGAGGAGAGAGCCCGACGCGGGGCTCGATCTCAGGACCCTGAGATCATGACCCGAGCCGAAGGCAGAGGCTTAACCCACTGGGCCATCTGGGTGCCCCCCCACCCATGACTTCTAAACAGAGGTGCTGATGTGATTAAGTAGGGACAACATCATCTTTTCAGCAAACAGTTCTGCCACAGTTGGACACGCACGTGAACTAAAATGTGCCTGGATCTTCAGGACACACACATAAATGAACGTAAAGCGGATCATAGGAAATGTAAAGAAGAAAAGATAGCAGGACGTTTTCATGTCTTGTGTTAGACAAAGACTTAGTTAATAAAATATAAAAAGCATGACGTAGATAAAAGAAAAAAAGGATAAACTGGAGTTCATCAAAATTAAAGTTTTGCTTTTCAAAAGATACCACTGTTAAAATGAGAAGTCAAGCCACAAACTTAGAGAAAATATTTACAAAGCAGATGTCTGATGAAGGATTTGTATCTTGAAGATACATAAAGAACTTTCTTAAAACTCAGTCATAAGATTGATTAACTTAATCATAATTTAATCATGATTTTGAAGAAATGTACAAAAGATTTGGAGAGATATATCACCAGAGAAGGTACATGAATGGTAAATGCACACATGAAAAAATTTTCCGTATCATTAATCATTAGGGAAGTGCAAATTAGACCCATAATAAGATATTGCTATACATGCTCTCTAATGGCTAAAATTAAAAAGACAGTCCGTGTTTTGGCAAGGATGTAAAAAAACAAAAAACGAAAAAAAAAAATCCAGGAAGCTCACACATTGCTGGTGGGGATATAAAATGGTACAGCCATTGTTGGAAAACAGTTTGTTAAAAAGTTCATCACACACTTGATGTATGACCCAGCAGGTCCATCCCCAGCTGGGCCCTCAGAAGTAACAGCCTGTATCTAGACAAAAACTTACATGCAGTATTCTTAACAGCTTTATCTGTGATTGTGAGAAACTGAAAATTGTGTGTAAGTGTCCATCAGTAGATGAATGGGTGAGCAAATTGGCACAACCGTACAATGGCATGCTCTTCGGTAATGAAAAGGAATGGACTCTGATACACACAGCATGTATGAATCTCAGAATATTCTGCACGAATAAAGCTAATATCCCTCCCTCCCCCCCCGCAGCCCCGCAAGTACCAATACCGTCTGACTCCATTTGGGTGAAACTCTACAAAATGCAAACTGATTCATTATGACAGAGCAGGCCATTGGTTGCAGATGAGTGGATGGCTTAGGGGAGAAGGGAGAAAAGGATTCTAAAGGGAGGAGCACACGAAACATCGGAGGTGATTATAGATTGATTATCTTGATTATGCACAGTAGTTTCGTGGCTATATACATGTCAGAATTCATCAAATTGTACATTTCAAATATGTGCAGTTTATTATATATGAATTCTACCCGAATAAGGCTGTAAAAATTGTGCCCGTTCAAAAACCAAAGACATGTTCATAGCAGCATTATTTGCGATAGACAAAAACTAGAAACAATCCAGTTCATGAGCCGGTGAATGGATAGACAAAGTGTGTTGAGTTCCTACAATGGAGTATTATTTAGCCATGAGAAAGAATGAAGCACTAATTCATGCTACCGATACATGCTACGACATGGGTAAATCCCAGAAACTTTACGCCAGGTGAAAGAAACCGGAAACAAAGGACCGCATATTTATGATACCATTTTTGTGAGAATTTTAGGAAAGGCCAAGCTATAGGTCAGATTAGCAGTTGCCTAGGGCCACAGGTGGGAGCAGGGACTGGCCCCAAAGAAGTACAAGGGAACTGTTGGGGTGATGGAACCATTCTTGGTGACAGTTGTGCAGCTGTAGAAATGTACCAGAGCATATTTGATTGTACACATAAAATGGATGATTGCTATAGATCATATCTCAGTAAAGCCATTAAGAAAGTGAGTAGCCACTCAGGATTTTAAATTCTCGTAAGATGACCATTCAAGAAGTTGGGCTAGATAGGCTGATTTCATTGTAATATATCGGTTTGGAATACTTTGGTGAGACCCATTAAATTCATGTTCTATGTCAAGTACTCTTTGGGTTCTCACTGTAAAACAAATCATCATTAGTTGTCTTTCACAGAATTTAGTGACCATTAACAACTGTATTTCCCTAGCATGTGAGCATTGGTTTTATGTTTAATAACTGTTAACACCCACCTCCCCCACTGGAAGAAATGGTAGTTTCTTAGATTAATATTCTAGTCGTGTAAAGTGGTTCAAATGTGTGGAGGTAGGTTACCAGGAAGGAAATTGATGGCAGCCTAACACCTTTGCATGTTCTAGATACAGAAACGCCTGCCCCCCAGCCCCGTATAGGTGGACGTAACAGGTATTCTGGGCGGTAAGATCCCTTGGGTGTGGGGAGTGGGGATATAGAGTGCAACCAAGAGAAGTCCTTCTGGAGCACTTCTCTGGCTGGGCCTGGCCATGTTCTGCACCAGACTAGGGATCAGAATCTCAGGGGCTAGTGCCTTCATGCCTTCCCCTCCTGTGTGTCTTCATATATAAAGCAGGAAATTGAATTTTACTTCTTTAGTACATCTCTTTCTGGTACAAAGTTGCCGAATTTTGATGAAAAATCAACAACCCTGGAACAGTTTTGTCTGTGATTCTACCTCATGCTGTGCAAATTGAAAAATTTATTTTGGAAACAACTGGTGCTTTAACTGGAAGTCATTCATTCATTTTCCCAAATAAAGTACTAGCTATTTAACCAAATGCTACTTTTCCTCCTTTTCCCTCCCCGCAAGTAAACACTTTATTCAACAAAGATTTAGGGGACACTCATATTAGCTAGAGACTCTGAAGATGAGATAGAACTACGAAGATAACACAAGTATGGTGTACTTATATACACAAGTATATAACTACGAAAATAACACAAGATAGAGGTGGGAGGCTGATAACCTAACCTGCCTCAGTAGCGACGAGGGGCACTTACAGAGAGGGGCTGGGAAGGCCCTGGAGAAGGGCATGTGGAGAGCTGAGGTTTGAAGGGTGAATAGGACTTGGCTGTTAACCAAGCGGGGGGGACGTTTGCTGGAGACTTGAACGCTGTGGTATTGGCTTTAAAGAAGAGAGAAGAGTGAAGAGATTCAGTGACTGTCTTTTGACTTTGTGACTAGCCGAATTTGAAGGATATGGGAGAAAAAAAGTCAGGGATTGGTTCAACTTTCTCCATCTCAGCAAGTGATGGTGTATCAGTCCTTGAGGTGGGAATGTAAGACCCCTGGGGCTTGTATTTGTTTTGCTTGTTGATTTGGGAAAACAAGAGTTCACTTTGGAGGTTGTGTCAGAGGAATGCAGCAGTTTGCACATACTCGATTGAACTTTAAAAATGATGCTCTGACCCATTGTCCAGCTTTGGCAGGACATGCTTGGAGAGTTAGGGAGGAAAGTGGAAACTGACAAGGTCTTGGCCGGCTGTGTGTGTGTGCATTTGTCACAGGCTATAGTCTGTCTCCTGTTTACAGGTAGAATCATTCTTGAAAACGGTGTAATTACAGAGAGCACAAATCCTTGCCCCTGAAAACCTATCACATTAAAAATTTAATTGTTCCTTTAGTTTATTTTTGTCATTTATAAGGTATACTCTATAAAGAAGATGAAAACGGATAAATTTTAGAAAAGATAGCTTAATCCTTTATGTGTATTGGCTCATTTTAATTTTTAAAACAACCTTGTAAAGGAGGAATTTTTTTTAAAAGATTTTTTATTCATTTGATAGAGATCACAAGTAGGCAGAGAGGCAGACAGAGAGAAAGGGGGAAGCAGGCTCCCTGCTGAGCAGAGAGCCCGTTGTGGGGCTCGATCCCAGGACCCTGAGATCATGACCTGAGCCGAAGGCAGAGGCTTAACCCACTAAGCCACCCAGGCGCCCCTAAAGGAGGTATTTTTAATCGTATCAATTCATGTTAAAGATTCATTGTCAAGGGATTTAGACATCAACAGATTTAAAATGTTTTTTGAGATGGCATTAACACAAAATATATGTTCTTAGTCATGTCCTTGAGTTTGTCATGTAAACAAGGATGACAGTTTATTATTTTAGAGTTTCTATTTATTTCTGCCTTGTCCTTTTGAAAGTAGATTCGCGATACATAAAATAGTACCGTATTTTATACTTCTCGAGAAAATTGAAGAATAATTTGGAAAATAACTCCTTTCTCATGAAAAACTTTGCCCATTATTTACTTTTCTGGTTTTTTAAAAGTGATCACGAATACACATTAAACCAAGGATACTATGTAAACAGTTGCTTTGAGACCACATCAAAACAGTAAAGTTAAAATTAGGTTCTCCCTATTACTTCAGACTGATTTTTTAGTAATAAGTGGTCAGTCCTGCTTTAAATGTATTCCTGGTTGAAATACCTTGAAGGGAGTAAGTTGCTGGACCTCAGGCTGTTCCCTTGTCTATAAAATGAGGGTAATGAAATCCCTCCTCCAATGATAGAAAAAGAACAACTTGGTCTTAAGTGCCTGTGTCCACAGGCAGTTCCCTTTTGTACCACAAGAGGGAGCTCCTGTGTCGTTGCTAACCTGAGCTGTGCTCTGAATGCCTTTCTAAAACGTGGTGGAGAAGTTGGGAATGAGTGGATTGCTGGGAAAATGGGAAAGGCAAAGATTGTTTTGACAGTGTCACGAGAAGGAGATACTCAAAACACAGTGATGAAAAGGAAGGGCTTGAATTTTAAGATATGAAAGCTTTTGCTGACATGCATCATTATAGATTTCCATTTCCAGTCAACAACCTTTCTTTGTATCTGAAAAAAAAATTTTTTTAAAGATTTTATTTATTTATTTGTCAGAGAAAGAGAGAGAGAGAGAGGGAGAGTACAGGCAGACAGAGGCAGAGGGAGAAGCAGGCTCCCTGCTGAGCAAGGAGCCCGATGTGGGACTCGATCCCAGGACGCTGGGATCATGACCTGAGCCGAAGGCAGCCGCTCAACCAACTGAGCCACCCAGGCGTCCCTGTATCTGAAAATTTTGATGTATTTATTTTGTTTTCCTTCTTCTGTGCAACTGTGTCTGTAAATCTTTTGTATCAAACAAATGTAAAATTTAGTTTCTCAGTAACGGTCCCGAACAATTAATATTGGTTAAAGATAAATCGGATTGTTTCTGCTTCATGCCTTGGCTGTGTACAAAATGTGTTGGCCTTCAGTCAGGAAATTGGAAAAAACGTGAATTTTTTTCATCCCGCCATTCTCGCTCTGTATACTTTTTTTCCTTTGTTTTTGCTTCTGAATTCTTTTATGTGATGTGTTGCTGTCATACATAGCTCAGAAGGTTGGGTGTGGACAAGGAAAAACATTGTTCTATGGATGAACCCTAGGGACATGGAAGTAATTACATTATACAGTGAAATTTAAAAATGTGAAACCAAGATCAAAGCGAAACAGAAAGAGCGAAGTTGGCAATTGTGGAATTACCCCAGTAAATTTAAGGCAGTATTCAGTTTTTATCTCAACTGTATGACTATTTCATGTGAATGTTGGTTTTTTTATTTAAATTATCCCTTTATAATAAAGGCAGTCCCTTTATGAAAAACCAGGAGCACATAATTTTTTTATGTAACAGTAATTATACTGTTAATGCTTTTTGTATTGGAAAATGTTCTGAATTTAGAAAAACAACACTCCTAGGCATTGCCTTACTTCGAACCCTACTTTTAGAATTCTCTGGGGGTTGTTCCTAGTAATAAACTTGTTCAAGTTTGGGGTCAGACTGTCCTGGTTCATGTTATGGCACCACTGTGTTTGAAACTCGACAAAAGCAGAGGTATTCCTATAATCTCATTTTCATTTGCTTGAAATCTGGTAATTTCTTGAGCAGGAGAAAAAGAAGAGGAATTACTCTAGGAGTTACGCATCATTTTATCTGTGGAGCCGCCGATTTAATATGATGGCTGCTGGGACGTTATAAGGAGTTACAAACTTGTAAATACTTTTGAGATTGCAACATCCCCCAAAGAAAGAATACAAAAGAAAAAAAGCACTGGCTCTATTTTCTTTGCTTCTACTGCAAAATTTGTTCTTGTTTCAAAATGTGGGAACGCCCATGGTAATCTGTTGTTCGTATGAATGTCATCCTTCTTGTTTTTGTAAAAAGAAGGTAGGGAACAGTTGATACAGGGGCAAACTGACCCTTTTCTTTTAAAGTTAACTTTTTAAAAATATGGGCTATTTCAGGCATATAAAGAAAGCATAAGGAATACTAAAGAATTAAAGTGCTACGTGGTTATTAAAACATCATGTGCATTTGTCCACAAGCCTGACCCTCTCTCTGCCAGGTGTCATGTCCCGAATTTGGTGTTTCTCCTCACTCAAGTTTGTTTTTACACTTCACTAAATACAGATGTATTCCTAAACATAAATAGAATTGCAATCCATGTTTTTTACCCTCTTAACCAGTTTCTGGCTGTACAGTACATTATTCACTGTAAGCGCAATGTTGGACAGTGTGTCTCTGGACATTCTCATCGAGCAGCTCTAAAACTTTATATCCACTGAACAGCGGCTCCTCATTGCCCCAATAACCGTCACTCTCCTTAGAGCTTTTATGAGTTTGACGATTTGGGATACCTCATATAAACGAGAATCGTGGGGCGCCTGGGTAGCTCCGTGGGTTAAGCCTCTGCCTTCAGCTCAGGTCACAATCTCAGGGTCCTGGGATCCAGCCCCACATTGGGCTCTCTGCTCAGCAGGGAACCTGCTTCCCGGCCCCCCCCCCGCCCCCCCCGCCGCTTCTTTGCCTACTTATGATCTCTGTCAAATAAATAAATAAAACCTTTAAAAAAAAAAAAAGTGAAAATCGTGCAGTGTTTGGCCCCTCTGTGATGGACTTCTTTCCCTCAGCATAATGTCCTCGGGGCCCTTCCATGTCGTACGGCAGGATTTCCTCCTTTTAAAAGGTTAATTAATATTCCATTTTATTTATTTATTTTTAAAAAAGATTTTATTTATTTATTTGTCAGAGAGAGCGAGCACAGGCAGACAGAGTGGCAGGCAGAGGCAGAGGGAGAAGCAGGCTCCCTGCCAAGCAAGGAGCCCGATGTGGGACTCGATCCCAGGATGCTGGGATCACGACCTGAGCCGAAGGCAGCCGCCTAACCAACTGAGCCACCCACGCGTCCCTAATACTCCATTTTATGTTTGTATCACATCTTTTTTATTCATTCGTCTGTGGATGGATATTGAGGTTGTTCCCCCTCTCTGCTGCCGTGAATCGCGCCGTGGTAAACAGGGAAGTGCGTGTATCTCTTCAAACTCTGGGTACCCTGTGTTTGAGATAAATATCCAGGGGTAGAATTTGCGGGAGCATATGCTAGTTCTATTTTTAATGTTTTAAGGACCCTCCCTGCTGTTTTCTGTAGTAGCTGAACCATTTTAAATTCCCAACAACAGGGCACTGGAGTTCCTATTTTTTCCCATCCTCGCCAACACTTGTTATTTTTTTTCTTTTTTTAAAAAGATTTCACTTTATTGTTTTATTCTCTTAAAGTAGTCTGCCCATCCAACATGTATCTTGGACTCACAACCCCTAAATAAGTGTCACATGATCTGGTGATTGAGCCACCCAGATGTCCCTGTGGGCTGGCGGGCTGGCGGGCTGGCTCCCTTCCTCCCTCCCTCCCTTCCTCCCTTTTTCTTTTTCTTCTTCTTTTTTTCTTTTTCTTTTTTCCTTCCTTCCTTCTCTCTCTCTCTCTTTCTATAATTGCCATTTTAACAGGCATGAAGTGATACCTCATTGTGGTTTAACTTGCATTTCCCTGGTGATGGGTGATGCTGAGCATCTTTTTATAATACCTGTTGGGCATTTGTATGTCGTCTTTGGAGAAATGTCTGTCCATGTCGTTTGCCCGTTTCGATAGTGTGTATCCATCTGTCTTCATCTGTATTTGTGGAGTTAGAGGGGCCCTTAGATATTACAGGTACTGACTTCCTACCTGATTCGGGGTGTCCACATACTTTCTCCCATTCTCTAGGTTTCCTTTTTACTCTCTGGATTGTGTCCCTTGCTGTGCAAAATCTTTTTAGCTTAATGTAGTCTTACTTGTCTGTTTTTGCTCTTGTTGCAAGACCAATGTCATGAAGCTTTTCCCCTATTTGAGGGGGGGGATGCTAGAATTTTAATATAGTTATACGTATCTGTCATATTGCGGAAGAAAAGGCTTATGCCTGTGTAACTTTTCCAGTTAACATCTGCAAGCATACATAATGTGATCTTGGTTTATAAATTCACCAGAGTCCGTTGAGCAATGGGTCTTTACTACTGGGCTTAAGAGCAGGAAATGACAGACGCATTAGGGTCCTCTTTTCTCTTCTTTCACTCTCCTTGTCCAGAGACATTTTGTTATAAAGTTTCAGTGCAACTCACCTCCAGCCAAAGATCATCTTTTTAGCTAAGTTCCGTTGCTCCACATTTGCTTATAATTACAGCCTGTTCAGTCACAGAAGAAACCCTGCAGACGTGGAGTTCAGGTTGCATACGGCACTAAGACATCATTCCAGTTTTAAAGTCTAGTGCAGATTATAAACCACAGGTGTAGCATTTCTACCAGACGCGCTGATTATCTCTTAAAACTATGTACGGACTCCATTAGAACATAATTTTTTAAATAGTGCATCTAGGACAATCAGTCCCCCGATTCGCACCGCCTTGAGAAGTTTCTCAGTGTCCGCTTCCAGTTGGTGATGAAACACGAGTGAGCTTGAGGCACTGCTGAAGCATTCGAACACCTCTGGTCCGTCCTTTCCCTCACGCTTTAGTTTGGGGGTGTTGGGTTGCACGTGGCTAGAATGCTTTGATCACTTTGCACATCAGGAAAGCCAGTGATCTAAAACGATGCCGGGGTCTTGAGTAGACCAGTTTGTCCATTTCAGGCTGCTGGTCAGTGAGCATGCCTGATCTTTATAATCCGAGCACTCAGTGTCGAAGTTAAGCTGCTGGGAAGCAGTTCGGTCCTTATAATCCAAGCAATTAGTGGTTGAGTTAGAACACAAGCTTGAAGCTCCACTTCCCTGGGCAGAAAGAGAGGCTAGGACTGGTTGAGACGGCTGGTGCCTGCACTGGTACCCGTGGGGTCGAGCGTCCCTGGCCCGGGAAGCTGGGGGTCACAGGGGTCAGATAAGATCCACGGTCCATGTCTCCAGAGTGGGACACTGAGCAGCATATCCTTGACTGTAACCTGAAGCCCGAGTATGGGTCACAGGGTGGGGCCTCTGTGTGCAGGAAGAGGAGGCGGACAAGGGATCGGACAGTGGGGAGACAGAATTTGAGGTCCAGATAGACCTAGGAGCCCTGTTGCCGGAAATGGCTGGGACCGAGGTGCTAGGGGAGGGAGTTAATGGGCCACTGGTTCCCCTCTGTGAGCTCACTTCTTGAGCTGGAGATGTCATCTGGGCAGCTCTGACCTTGTTTTGACCTCCGTGTTGTAGTTGTTCCCGCTTGATGATGGCCCTTCGCTCTTCGATTCTTAAGCCATACCTGTGCCCCGGCCCCGGGCAAGCTGGTTTTCAGCAGCACGTCTAGCTGCACCTGGGTGAACGTCGTCTAGCTGCACCTGGGTGAACGTCGTCTTCTCCTGACACTATCTTGAGGGAGGTGGGTGGTGGCCAGGTGGCCCACTAAGGAGCAGCCCCAAGGGGTCAGATTCCGCGCCCATTGCCAGTGTGAGCCATCACACCAAGGTTGTTGGGAGGTGTACTGTTGGCCAAGATCAAGGGTACCCAGCTGGAAGGTCATGCTTCTCCTGGGGTGGACGGGCTCCGGGGCCTCAGTGGGTGGATTTGGAGTGCAGGAACTAAGGGCAGGACAGACGGACAGAGGTGCTGTTTCGTGGCCTCCTCTTCCTGCTTTTCTTCTAGGAGTTGTCCAGCTTCAGGCCTTAGGCTTGTCTCTAACCCATTTCGAGTTGACTCCTGTGTGTAGTGTAAGGCAAGGATTCAGTTTTTCGTTCTTTTGCATGAGGAGATCCCGTTTTCCAAGGTTATTTATTGAAGACATCGTCATTTCCCTTCCGTGTCCTTTCCGTCTTGTCGCCTGTACTGAAGATCAGTTCACCGTAAACGTGACCGGTTACTTCTGGGCTCTCTCTTCTGTTCCATTGGGCCAAATGTGTGTCTTAAGGCTGGCACCAGTTTGAAAAGAAGTCACTTTACCACTTCATTAAATATTTGGTAGAATTCACCAGTGAAGCCATTGGTCCTGTGCTTTTCTTTGTTGGGAAGCCTTGGATTACTGATTCAAGCTCCGTACAAGTTACAGATCTGTTCACATTTTCTATTTCTTCTTAATTCAGGCTTGATGTAGGTTGTGTATTTCTAGGATTTTTCCCATTTCTTCTAGGTTGTTCAGTTTGTTGGTGGATAGCTCACAGTAGTCTCTTACGATCCTTTTTATTTCTGTGGCATCAGTAATGTCTTTTCTTTTATTTCTGATTTTATTTATTTGAATGTTCTTTTTTTTTCTTCTAGCTAAAGGCTTATCAATTTTGTTGCTCTTTTCAAAATACAAGCTTTTAGTTGTGTTTTTTCCTGTTTGTCTACTCTCTGTTTTGTTTATGCTCTAATCTTGTTTCCTTCTTCCTGCTAACTTTGGGCTTAGTTTGATCTTTTTCTAGTCCTTGAGGTATAAAGTTGGCTTATTTTTTTTGGGGGGGGGTCTTACCTCTTTACCTCTTTCTTAACGTGGGTGTTCCTCACTATGAACTTCTCTCTGAGGATTGCTTGTGATGCATCCCATAAGTTTTAGTATGTTGTGTTTTCATTCTTGTTTTTTCTCAAGATATTTTCGAATTTTCCTTTTCATTTTGTCTATGATCCATTGGTTGTTCAAGGGCATGTTATTTCAATTTTCACATGCTTGTGAATTTTCTGGTCTTCCTTCTGCTTTTGATTTCTGGTTTCATTCCACTGTGGTCAGAAAATACACTTGGTATGATTTCCATCTTCCTAAATTTGAGTGGTACATGTTTTCAAACAAGATATAAATTGTATCTGTTGAAAGCAAGTAGAGTTCCAAGGAAAGCAGACTCTCTAGAAGGAGATTAACATGCAGGAAGTTTACAAAGGAAATTTTAGGATTAGCACCGTGAAAGAGACGGAAGCAGGACTGGGCAGAGAGAGAGAGAGACTGGGCAGCGTGTTGTCACAAGGAAGGCCTCAGCCGATCCTGAGGGGAGCACGGGAGGGGGGATTGCCCTTCAGAATCATCCCAGGTTGGGGTGAGGGACCACACATGGAACAGTAATTGGATGCAGGCTGCCCCTGAGAGGGGACATCACTTGGGTGAGGTGACCCTTCTCAGCTGAGAGCGGGTAGCCTGCAGCACTCCTAGTAGCTGGGGGAGGAAACCCGGCAGTGCTGCAGGAGGCCTGGTGGCACCAAGATCTCCACGTTCATTACAGTGCTGTTGTGTGTGCTACACTTGCCTTTTTGGCCCACTGGTAGGTTTTTGAGATTTATTCATATTAATGTCTGTAGCTATAGTCGCTCATTTTAATAGTCTCACAGTACACAGTTTTATAAATACCTCACAGATTTTTTTAGAGATTTGTTTATTTGAGAGAGAGAGAGTGCATAGGCATGAGTCGGGGAGGGGAGAGGGAGAGAGAAGACTCAGGCAGACTCCCCACTGAGCCCTGTGTGGGTCTTGATCTCATGACCCTGAGATCATGACTTGAGCTGAAACAAAGAGTCGGACGCTCAACTGACTGAGGCACCCAGGAGACCTGAAATGCCTCACAGTTTTTAAACACATTTCCCTGTTGACAGATGTTGAACTGTTGTAACTTTTCACTATTGAAAAAAATGTTGCTATAAATTTTATCTCCCTACTGCATGCACTTAGTGGGTTATATAACCAGAAAATTCCTGGGTCTTAAGATATGGACAACTTCAAATTTAGTTAACTACAGTGTAATGAGACTGCTCTCCACAGTGGTTGTGCCTTTATACCCTCAAAACACTTGTCATTGTCCGACTGATTCTACCAATTTTCATGGGTATGAAATGGTATCTCATTGTGGTTTTAATTAGAATTTTGTTGAATTCTGTTGAGGTTGAGAATTTATGTTTTTGTTAGCTCCTTGGGTTTCTACTGTGTATTCTAGTGTATATTCCAATTATGTGTATTACTGTTTTTTTAAAGTTAATTTGTAGGCAAGCTTTATATATTTTTCTTACTCATTCTTTGTTGTCTGTATGTGCATGGACATCTTCTCCTGATTTAGGGCTTGATTGTTCAATAATCTCTTTTTGCTGAATAGAAATTTCCCTTTAACACAGTCGGTCCTTTTTTTGTGTGTGGCATTGTGTCTTTGTATCTTATTTTTAAAATTCTTCCTTGGGCGAGGTCATATAAAAATATTCCCCTTTTTCTACTGGAAGTTTTGAAGTTTTGCTTTGCACAGTCTTGCCTGTAGTCCGTCTAACCTGGAGTTGTATGTATATTGTTAGGAACAGAAACCTCACTTTACTTTTCTCTGGGCACCAGTTTTCCTGTCGTGGTGTTTCCATCGATGAAGATCTTCTGGGGACTCTTGTTGCCCCGGCCCACTTCTTTTTTTCCTGCTCCAATTTCACACTATCTTTATTTTCTTTATTTCTTGGTCTTGTTGTCCGGTAGAGCAAATCCTCCTCCCTCCTTATTCTTCTTTAAAATTGTCCCTGCTTTGGAGTCTTTCACTCTCCCATATGCATCTTAGAGTTCCATTGCATGAAAACCTTCCTTTGATGGAGTTCCTGCATTGAATTTATAGATTAATTTGAGGAGAATTGACATCTTTATGGAACACTGGATGAGTCCTGTCGATGTCTTACTTAATACCTGTATGTAGGTCTTCTTACTGTGCACAGCATTTGTATAACTTTACCTTTCTACTAAATACTGACACTTTTTCATGTTAATAAGTATCTTCACTAACAGTTTAATGACTACACAACAATCCATTCCTTGGCTAGACAGTCATTTATTTAACGATGCCCCCATTGACATTTAGATGAACATATTTCACAGTGATTTTTCTGGAGCCCCATCTTTCCCCATCACAAAATCATATTTGCAGCTATGTTTTATTCTAGTAATTCTAGGATATTCTGTGTAATTAGTTATTTATCTGAGATGTATTCAGGTGTAAGAGATGAGAAAGATTCTAACTTACTTTATCCTGGTTTTTGTGTACTTCGTCCTTTTGGTCTGACTGACCTAGCCTGTTTCGTTTCACCATCCGGCAACCATCAACAGTGCATTTGATAAATGTTTGAATAACTGAACCAGTTTTTAATACTTGGTTTATTTTCAGACGTGTTGATTATTGTTCACTGATCTGTCATTTCTTTCTTTCTTTCTTTTTTTTTTTTTTTAAAGATTTTATTTATTTATTTGAGAGAGAGGCAGTGAGAGAGCATGAGCGAGGAGAAGGTCAGAGGGAGAAGCAGACTCCCCATGGAGCTGGGAGCCCGATGCGGGACTCGATCCCGGGTCTCCGGGATCATGACCTGAGCCGAAGGCAGTCGTCCAACCAACTGAGCCACCCAGGCGTCCC
>PISX010004971.1:103002-114071 GCA_004024625.1 Mellivora capensis | reverse complement strand
ACACGAACGTTTATAGTAGCAATCTCCTTAATAGCCAAACAATGGAAAGAACCTAGATGTCCATCAACAGATGAATGGATAAAGAAGATGTGGTTTATATGTACAATGGAATACTATGCAGCCATCAAAAGAAATGAAATCTTGCCATTTGAGATGACATGGATGGAAGTAGAGGGTATTATGCTTAGCGAAGTAAGTCAATCAGAGAAAGACAGCTATCATATGATCTCCCTGATATGAGGAAGGGGAGATGCAACGTGGGGATTTTGGGGGTAGGAAAAGAATAAATGAAACAAGATGGAATCGGGAGGGAGACAAACCATAAGAGACTCTTAATCTCACAAAACAAATGGAGTGTTGCCAGGGGATGGGGTGTAGGGAGAGGGTGGTGGGTTATGGACTTTGGGGGAGGGTATGTGCTATGGTTAGTGCTGTGAAGTGTGTAAACCTGGCGATTCACAGACCTGTACCCCTGGGGCTAATAATACATTATATGTTAATAAAAAAATTAAAAAATTTAATTTAAAAAAAAAAAAAAACCCTCCCAAAAAAGAGCCCAGGACCTGATGGATTCCCTGGCTCTACCAAACATTCAAAGAAGAAATAATACCTATTCTCCTGAAGAGTTTCAAAAAATAGAAACAGAAGGAAAACTTTCAGACCCTATTTGATGTCTTTGATATTTCTAATATCAAACATTACCTTGATCCCCAAATCAGGCAAATACCCCATCAAAAAGGAGAATTTCAGACCAATATCCCTGATGAATATGGATGCCAAAATTCTCAACAAGATACTAGCTAATAGGATCCAACAGTACATTAAAATGATTATCTACCATGACCAGGTGGGATTTATCCCTGGGATGCAAGGGAGGTTCAACATTCACAAATCAATCAATGCGATAGAACAAATCAGTAAGAGAAGAGAGAAGAATATGGTCCTCTCAATTGATGCAGAAAAAGCATTTGAGAGAATACAGTATCTGTTCCTGATTAAAACTCTTTAAAGTATAGGGACAGAGGGAACATTCCTCAACTTCATAAAATCTATCTATGAAAAACCGACAGCGAATATCGTTTTTTCTTTCTTTCTTTTTTTTTTTTTTTAAAGGGTGAGAGAGAGCACAAGCAGGGGGAGAGGTAGAGGGAGAAGCAGACTCCCCTCTGAGCAGGGAGCCCAATCTGGGGCTCGATCCCAGGACTCTGGGATCACTACCTGAGCCGAAGGCAGATGCCCAACCATCTGAGCCACCCAGGCACCCCGCAAATACCATTCTTAATGGGGAAAAGCTGACAGCCTTCCCAATGGATCAGGAACACAACAAAGATGCCTACTCTCACCACTGTTGTTCAACATAGTATTAGAATTCCTAACAACAGCAATCAGACAACAAAAATAAATAAAAGGTATTCAAATTGGCAAAGAAGAAATCAAACTCTCTCTCTTCACAGATGACTTGATGCTTTATATGGAAAACTCAAAGGACTCCACCCCCAAACTACTAGAACTCATACAGCAATTCAGTAATGTGGCAGGATACAAAATCAGTGCACAGAAATCAGCTGCTTTCTTATACACTAACAATGAAAATATATAAAGGAAATTAGAGAATCAAGAATCAAGTCCATTTACTATAGCACCAAGAACCATAAGATACCTTGGAATAAACCTAACCAAAGAGGTGAAGGATCTGTATGTACTCAAGGAACTACAGAACACTCATGAAAGAAATTGAAGAAGACACAAAAAGATCGAAAAGCATTCCATGTTCATGGATTGGAAGAATAAACATTGTTAAAATGTCTATACTGCCCGGAGCAATCTATACTTTCAATGCCATCTCGATCAAAATTCCACCAGCATTTTTCAAAGTGCTGGAACAAACAATCCTAAAATTTGTATGAAACCAGAAAATATCCCAAATTGCTAAGGAAATGTTGAAAAGGAAAAACAAACCTGGGGGCATCATGTTGCCTGATTTCAAGCTTTACTACAAAGCTGTGATCACCAAGACAGCACGCATGGTACTGGCACAAAAATAGACACATAGGGCACCTGGGTGGCTCAGTGGATTAAGCCGCTGACTTTGGCTCAGGTCATGATCTCAGGGTCCTGGGATCGAGCCCCGCATTGGGCTCTCTGCTCAGCAGGGAGCCTGCCTCTCTGCCTACTTGTGATTTCTCTATCAAATAAATAAATATTTAAAAAAATTAAAAAATTAAAAATAGACAGATAGACCAATGGAACAAAGTAGAGAGTCCAGATATGTACCCTCAACTCTATGGCCAAATAATCTTCAACAAAGCAGGAAAAAATATTCAGTGGAAAAAAGCCAGTCTCTTCAATAAATGGGGCTGGGAAAATTGGACAGTTATACATAGAAGAATGAAACTCGACCATTCTTACACCATTCACAAAGATAAACTCGAAATGAATAAAAGACCTCAACGTGAGGCAGGAATCTATCAAAATCCTAGAAAACATAGGCAGTAACCTCTTTGACACTGAACACAGCAACTTCTTTCAAGACATGTCTCCAAAGGCAAAGGAAACAAAAGCAAAGATGAACTTTTGGGGCTTCATCAAGATGAAAATCTTCTGCACAGCAAAGGAAACAGTCAACAAAACAAAGAGGCAGCCCACAGCATGGGAGAAGTTATTCGAAAATGACACTACAGACAAAGGGCTGATATCCAAGATCTTTAAATAACTCTTCAAACTCAACACCCCAAAAAACAGATGTCAAAAATGGGCAGAAGACATGAACAGACTCTCCAACAAGACATACAAATGACTAACAAACACATGAAAAAATGTTCATCATCATTAGCCATCAGGGAAATTGAAATCAAAACATCACTGAGATACTACCTTACACCAGTGAGAACGGCCAAAATTATCAGGACAGGAAACAACAAGTGTTGGAGAGGATATGGAGAAAGAGGAACCCTCTTACATTGTTGGTGGGAATGCAAGTTGGTGCAGCCACTTCGGAAAACAGTGTGGAGATTCCTTAAGAAATTAAAAATGGAGCTATCCTATGACCCTGCAATTGCACTACTGGGTATTTACCCCAAAGATAGAGATGTAGTGAAAAGAAAGGCCATATGTACCCCAATGTTAATAGCAGCAATGGCCATAATTGCCAAACTGTGGAAAGAGCCAAGATGCCCTTCAACAGACCAATGGATAAAGAAGATATGGTCCTTATCTACAATGGAGTATTATGCCTCCATCAGAAAGGACGAATACCCAACTTTGGTATCAACATGGACGGGACTAGAGATCTAGATTATGATGAGTGAAGTAAGTCAAGCAGAGAAAGTCCATTATAATATGGTTTCGCTTACTTGTGGAGCATAAGGAATAACATGGGAGACATTGGGAGACGGAAAGGAAAAGTGAATGGGGGAAATCAGAGGGGGAGACAAAGCATAAGAGACTATGGACTCTGAGAAACAAACTGAGGGTTTGGGAAGGGAGGGGTTTGGGGGGATGGGTTAGCCTGTTGGTGGATATTACATGGAGCACTGGGTGTTGTGCATAAACAATAAATCTTGGAACGCTGAAAAAAAAAAGATTCTACTATAAGGAAGGGTTTTGTCTTTTCCCATTATTTATTTTCATTTAAAAAATATCATCATAGAAAATAAGTAAATAAATAAATAATATCACTACAGACTCCTACATTCCTCACTTGGACTCCCAATCCCTAACCAGGATGCCACAGTTAGGTTCTGCCTTCGTCCCACAACTTCACCAACCAGCTTTTGCACTGAATTAATTAGGGATGAAGGAAGGTGCAGAGTTTTTACCATGAATACTGAATTTATTTTATTTTGTTTTTAAAGATTTATTTGAGAGAGAGAGTGAGCTCAAGCACAAGCAGATGGAGAAGAGGAAGAGAATCTTCAAGCAGACACCCCGCTGAGCAGGGAGCCCACTGTGGAGTTAGGTTTCATGACTCATGAGATCATGAACTGAGCAGAAACCAAGAGTCAGTTGCTTAATAGACTTAGCCATGCGGGCACTTCATGAATTTAAGTATTTTTGTACTTATTGATGCTCCTATGATTTTTCTCATTTATTCTGTTATCAGTGGCAAACTACACTGATCGATTTTCAAATATTAAACCTTGCATTCCTGAGATAAGCCCAACTTATTCACAGTATATTATTTCTATTTGCATATTAATTAATTTGATTGGTTACAATTTTCCTATGGGGTTTTGCATTTTTCTTCATCAGAGCTAGCTGTCTATAGTTCTGTATTGTCTTTGTCTGGTTTGGGTATCAGGGTAATACTGGCCTCATAAAATGAGCTGGGACATAATTCCCCTGCCTCTCTTTTCTGAAAGAGTTCGTAGAACTGAAATTATTTCTTCCTAAAATGTTTGGTAGAATTCAGGGAAATCATAAGGGCCTGAAGTTCTCATCATGAGGGGTTTTTTTTTGTTTTGTTTTTTGAAGATTTTATTTGACAGCGAGCGATCGCAAGTAGGCAGAGAGAGAGGGAAGCAGGCTCCCTGCCAAGCAGAGCCCAATGGGGCTCAATCCCAGGACCCTGAGATCATGACCTGAGCTGAAGGCAGAGGCTTAACCCACTGAGCCACCCAGGCGCCCCTCATCATGAGGTTTTTAACCATTAATTTCTTCAACAGGTGCATTTTTTTCTTGGGTGACCTTTAGTAGCTGGCATCCTTAACAGAATTTGACCATGTCATCTAAGTTGAATTACTGGCATAAAATCGCTAACAATAGTTTTTTTAAAAAACAATATTGTCTTATTACCTATATAAGGCTTATAGGATCTGCAGTGATGTTGACTGTTTTACTGTGAATATTGATAATTTCTCTTCTTTTTCTTGATGTTGCTTATTAATTTCATGTTTTGTTTTTTTAGAACTAGCTTCTGGTTTCACTGGTTTTCTCTGTTGTCTTTGTATTCTATTTCACTTATTTTTGCTCTCATTTTTATTTACTTTCTCCCCTTTGCATATTTTGAATTTAATTACCTTATCTTTTTCAAGTTTTTTTAAAAGATTTTTTATTTATTTGACAGACGGAAATCACAAGTAGGCAGAGAAGCAGGCCAAGAGAGAGGAGGAAGCAGGCTCCCCACTGAGCAGAGAGCCCGACGCGGGGCTCGATCCCAGGACACTGGGATCATGACCTGAGCCGAAGGCAGAGGCTTTAACCCACTGAGCCACCCAGGCACCCCCTTTTTCAAGCTTCTTAAGATGGAAGGTCTCAGGTCATTAATTTTAGATATTTTTTCTTTTCTAACACTTGATTCTATAAATTTCTAAGCATTATTTAGATATGCCCCATAAATTCTTCTGTTATGCTTTTATTTGAAGTATTTTCTAATTTCCCTTGTGCTTTAATCCATGGGTTATTTAGAAGTGTGCTACTTAATTTGCAAACATTAGAGATTTTCCAGTTGGTTTGTTACTGATTTCTAGTTTAATTCTAGTGTACTCAGAGAACACACTCTGTGTATGACTTCAATTCTTATAACTTATATACACCTGTTTATGGTCCAGAATATTTGTGAATGTTCTATGAGTGTGCTTGAAAACAATCTATATTCTGTTCATTGGTGGAATGTCCTATAAATGTCAATTAAGGCTAATTTGGTTAATAGTGTTAAAATTTTCCATATCTTTACTGATTTTTTTGCCTCCTTTTCCTGTTTTTCTACCCAGGAGGGTATTGAGATCTACAGCTACAGTTGTGTATTTGTTTATTTCTCCTGGTTCCATAGATTTTTGTTATCTTCTATATTGAAGCTTTACACTTAGAACTGTTGTATCTTCTTGGTGAACTGATCCCTTTATGATCATAAAATGTCTCTTTTTAACCCACTAACATTGCTGGTTCTGAGTATACTGTCTGATATTAATACAGCTACTTCATATAATGTGCCACTTCAGTTGGCATATTTTAGGTTTTTTTTCCCATCTGTTTACTTTTAACCTATCTGTATTATATTTAAAAACAATGCTACTCCTTTTCTTTATCTGAGTCTTTCATTTTATTTTGCATTTTTCCTCATTACACTTATGTTTTCCTTTACAACTTCCTATACACTTATAAGATTGGTAATAATGTTTTAAGGCTGTCTGGTAATTCTATCATCTCTTTCATTTTTTATCAGATTCTGTGACTGAATTTTCTCCTAGTTATGGGTTCCCTGCTTCTTTGCACGGCTGGTAATTTTTTACCGTGAATTTTACATTGTTGAATAAAGAATTTCGTTTTATTCCTTTAATGAGTATTGAACTTTGTGCAGGCATACAGTTGAGTTTCTCAACATTTGATCCTTATGACCCTTTTTTTAAAAAGACTTTAAAGGGGGATGTAGAGCAACCTTTACTCTAAGACTAATTTAGTATCATTTCCCCTTAACCTCAAGAAACCCCTTTAACATTTCTTGTGGCACAAGTGTGCTGATGAACAAGTAATTGTCACTTCCTTAAAAAAAAAAAAAATCTAAAAATGTACTCCAATCTTTATTTTTTGAAGGTATTTCTGCTGGATATAGATTTTTTTTAAAATTAATTTATTTATTTGTCAGAGAGAGAAGGAGAGAGAGAGCAAGCACAGGCAGACAGAGGCAGAGGGAGAAGCAGGCTCCCTGCTGAGCAAGGAGCCCGATGTGGGACTCGATCCCAGAACTCTGGGATCATGACCTGAGCCGAAGGCAGCCGCTCAACCAGCTGAGCCACCAAGGCGTCCCTGGATATAGAATTTTAAACTGAGTTTTATTCTCCAGCACTTTGAGGGTATCACCTCATTATCTCCTGGCTTTGATGGTTTTTAATAACAAGTCAGTCAGTATTTCTCTCCTCCGCATAATATTTTACTTTTTCCTCAGTCTGCTAAAATCTTCTTTTTATCTTTGGTTTTCAGTAGTTTGAACATAATACACAACATAAATGTGTTTACACTATTTGTGATATGTTGAGCTTCTTAGGTCTTTTTTCATTTTCTCTGTTGAGATTGTTCTCTACACATATGACCATGTTTCCTTTTAAGCTGTTGAACTTATGTATCCTTGTCTGCTAATTCCAAAATCTATTACCTCTAGATCTCCTTCTATGCGTTTTTTTCCTCCCAGTTATAGATCACATTTGCTTCTTCATATATCCACTGATTTTTTTTTTTTTTTAATTACATCTTTGACTTTCAGACACTATAGATGCTACACTGAGAGTCTGGACTGTGTTGACTTCCCTTAAAAAGTGCTGAGTTTTGTTTTAGCAAGCAGTTAATTTACTGGAAACATACCTTGATTCTGTCAAAGCTTTTTTAGATTTGTTAAGAAGGCCCTTCTGAGGTCTCAGAAGAATGCTAGGGTTCCAGAAGGCTTCCCTACTCTGGCATACCAAACCTCAAATGTCACCCAGCAGTGTGTAAACTCTACAATATCCATTCAGCTCACTGTCCCACTCCTCCACCTCAGTAGTTGATCTGTTAGCCCTCACTGAATCCTATTCTGGACACACACAGCTCAATATCTTGTCAAAGATTCAACAGTCCCTTACGCTGATTTCTGGTGCCCATCTCTGCAAAGCAATCCCACTCCTGTATCTTTCCCACAATCTTCAGCCATTTCAGTAAACCCACTTCTACCTACCTTTGTCTCATCTACTTAGCAATACCACTATTCTCTGCTGGGTTCTAATCCCATGTGTAGAAAGCTAGAATGAAGCATAGTCACATCATATATTTCTCTTTTCTCAAGATCACAACCCTGCAGCATTTATTGCCCAATACCTAAAAACAGTTATTTCAGTTATATGTTCCAGTTTTACAGTTGTTTATCTTGGAGCAAATCCTGAATTTTTTTTTTTGAATCACAGACCATCTTTTGTTGGCCTTTTAATAACTTTCAGGCATGAATCTAACTTTGATATTAATTCATCAAATCATTCAAAAAATGATTAAGCACAAATTTATTAAGAACTTGTAACTTTCATGTATTGTTTTGGTTCAAAAACGAAGGACATTTTCTCCTTTGAAGTATGGAAGACAGGTTAAATAGAAAAGTAGAAAAAGGTGTGTTAAATATCATCTTTTTTCTTTTTTTTAAGATTTTATTTATTTATTTGAGAGAGAGGCAGTGAGAGAGAGCACGAGCGAGGAGAAGGTCAGAGGGAGAAGCAGACTCCCCGTGGAGCTGGGAGCCCGATGCGGGACTCGATCCCGGGTCTCTGGGATCATGACCTGAGCCGAAGGCAGTCGTCCAACCAACTGAGCCACCCAGGCGTCCCGTGTTAAATATCATCTTAAGAGACATGCAGGATCCTTTGGGAACACAAAGGAGGAGCATCTAATCTACCTTGGAGAGTTCTGGGAAGGTTTTCTAAAGAAAGTGAATGTTTCAACCGAGAACTGCCAGATGGGCAGCAGTTAGCCAGATGAAAAAATTTGAGTCACTGACTAGTTAAAGTAATTTCAGAAAGTATGGTGCAGAAAGTAGGGCAAAGTTGAGTAAAGACAGGAAATGACTAATAATTAAGAGCCTTCTAGGGGCACCTGGGTAGCTCAGTGGGTTAAAGCCTCTGCCTTTGGCTCCGGTCATGATCCCAGGGTCCTGGGATAGAGCCCTGCATCGGGCTCTCTGCTCAGCAGGGAGCCTATTTCCCTGCCTCTCTCTCTGCCTGCCTCTCTGCCTACCTGTGATCTCTGTCAAACAAATAAATAAAATCTTAAAAAAAAAAAAAAAAAGAGCCTTCTAAAACATGTTAAGGGCTTTGGACTTAAGGCAATGGAAAAGTCACTGAGGGGTTTAATCAAGGGTAAATGCATGTTGCAGATATGCATTTTAGACGCATCACTTTGCCTTCAGGATAAACAAACTGCACTGAGGTGAGACAGGAGATAGGGAGTATTCCAGGAGGAACAGGAAGTATTCTAGGAAGACATTCTGCATAAGAGCTTCAGCACTGAGGATGGAGTTAAGGAGGGAGAAGTCACTGTCCTGGCTGCTCAAAAGTTGCAGGATTAAAAATTAATACACAGAAATCCACTGCATTTCTATACATTAATAACAAAGTAGGAGAAAGAAAAATTAAGAAAACAATTCGATTTACAATTACACCAAAAATAAAATGCCCAGGAATAAGTTTAACCAAGGAGGAGAAAGACCCATACTCTAAAAACTGTAAAACAATAACGAAAGAAACTGAAGATGACACAAACAAATGGGAAGATATGCCATGCTCATGGACTGGAAGAATACTATTAAAATGTCCACACTACCCAAAACAATCTAAAGATTCAATGTAATCCCTATCAAAATACCAACACTATTTTTCACACAACTAGAACAAGTAGTCCTAAAATTTGTATGGAATCACACACAAAAGACCCTGAAAAGCCAAAGCAATCTCTGAAAGAACAAAGCTGGTGGTATCACAGTACCAAATGTCAAGAAATACTACAAAGCTGTATTAATCAAACAGGATGGTACTGGCACAAAGATAGACACACAGATCAACACAACAGAATAGAAAGCCCAGAAATAAACCCATGCTTATATGGCCAATTATAACAATCTATAACAAAGGAAACAGGAATATACAATATGGAAAAAACAGTTTCATCAATAAATGGTGCTAGCAAAACTGGACAGTTACATGTAAAGCAATGAAACTGGACCAGTTACTTTATCCATACACAAAAATAAACTCAAAATGGACTAAAGACCTAAATGTGAGATGTGAAACCATAAAACCCCTAAAAGAAAACATAGTAATCTTGAGGACATCAGTCTCAGCAACGTATTTATGAATATGTCTCTCTTCAGGTAAAGGAAAGAAAAGCAAAAGTAAACAAAATGGGATATCAAAATAAAACTTTTGTACAGCAAGCAAACCATCAAAAGAACAAAAAGGCAACCTAATGAATGGGACACAATATTTCCAAATGATATACTGGACAAGGGGTTAGTATCCAAACACTCATACAACTCAACACCAAAATAATGAAATAATTGGATTAAGAGGCAGAGCACCTGAATAGACAGATATTTTCCCAAAGACATAGCGATACCAAAAGACACATGAAAATATGCTCCGCATTATTATCAGAGAACTGCAAATCAAAACCACAAAGAGACACCACTTCATTCCAGTCCGAATAGCTAGTATCAAAAAGGCAAAAAATAATAAGTGTTGGTGAGGATGTGGAGAAGGTGAACCTTTGCGCACCGTTTGGGAGAAATGTAAATTTGTACAACCATTGTGGAAAACAGTATGGAGGCTCCTTAAACACTAAAAACAGAAATATTATATGATGTAGTAATTCCATTAGTGGGTATTTACCCCCCCAAATGAAAACATAATTTGACAAGATAATAATGCACAGCTATGTTTTGCAACATTATTTATAACAGCCAAGATATAAAAGCAATCAAAGTGTACATCTATAGACAAATGGATAAAGATACCCACTGGGAGGAATGGGGAGGTGGTCTAGCATGGGAGGCCAAAGCAGGATGGGAAACCATCCATGTGAGGGGACCAACATGAGGAGCTGGAGCCCAAGCAAGGTGAGGAGGAAATTCACATGGGGTAGTATCAGTCCAGCATGAGGTGTTGGGAGCCCTACTACAGTGATGGGAGATTCAGTACAAACACCAGGATTGATCAAATAAGTAAATACATTAACAATATAGTCAATTCCTTGCTTCTGTTTTCACTCTATTTACCAGGCAATGGATTAAGTCTACTTTCCAATTTACTCAGCCCTTGATGAAATCCGACTTTCCAACTTGCCCAGTGCTTACCATTAGGCTGCTAAACTAGACAGAAGAAACACAACTATGATGACTGGTCTTCCTACAAACTTTCACCCTCAAACCTCAAGTGACCCAATGACACCATCATATAACTCTGTAACACTTCCCTACCCAACTTAGCTCTGAGCTAAAAACTACCTTTACAGGGGCACCTGGGTGGCTCAGTGGGTTAAGCCTCTGCCTTCGTCTCAGGTCATGATCCCAGGATCCTCTGTTTAGCAGGGAGCCTGCTTCCACTCCCCCCCCCCCCCCCCCC